>CAIGQZ010001210.1:5432430-5444930 GCA_903798205.1 Danio tinwini
TATATATATATATATACACAGTTGAAGTCAGAGTTATTAGCCCCCCTTTTATTTTTAATTTTTTTACCTTTTTTATTTTGGCTAGAATAAAATCAGTTTTTAATTTTTTAAACACCATTTTAAGGACAAATTTATTAGTCTACAAAACAAACCATCATTATACAATAACTTGCCTAATTACCCTTACCTGCCTAGTTAACTTAATTAAGCATAATTAATTAACCTAATTAATTATGTATACACATACATACATACATACATGCATGTATGTATGTATAAATGTATGTATATATATATAAAATCAAATTGTATGCAATATGTTATTATATATTAGATGATTTAATAATACAATACATTAAAATATTTAATATATATGACGCACATGCAGAAAGTATTCACAACCTTTCACTTATTTCCCCACAAACAAACAAAACTACTAGATTTTTCATGTCATTTCTATACACTCACCAGCCACTTTATTAGGTACACCTTTAAAACTGCTCGTTTACGCTAATTCCTAATCAGCCAACTACATGGCAGCAACTCAATGCATTTAGGCATGTATACATGGTCAAGACGATCTGCTGCAGTTCAAACCGAGCATCAGAATGGGGAAGAAAGGGGATTTCAGTGACTTTGAACGTGGCATGGTTGTTGGTGCCAGACTGGCTGGTCTGAGTATTTCATAAACTGCTGATCTACTCGGATTTTAACACACAACCATCTCTAGAGTTTACAGAGAATGGTCCAAAAAAAAATAAAATATCTAGTGAGTGGCAGTTCTGTGGGATGGGCTACAGCAGCAGAAGACCACACCTGGTGCCACTCCTGTCAGTTAAGAACAAGAAACTGAGGCTACAATTCACACAGGCTTACCAAAATTGGTCAATAGAAGATTGAAAAAACACTGTCTGGTCTGATGAGTCTCCATTTCTGCTGCGACATTTGGATGGTAGGGTCAGAATTTGGCATAAACAACATGAAAGCATGGATCCATCATGCCTTGTATCAACAGTTAAGGTTGGTGGTATAATGGTGCTGGGGATATTTTCTTGGCACACCTTGGGCGCATTAGTACCATTGTGTCAACGTACCGGAGTGTCAACGTACCGGAATACTGACACTCCGGTATGGTGTGTCAGTACCATTGTGTCAACGTACCGGAGTACTGCTAACCACATCCCTTCATGACTACAGTGTACCTATCTTCTGTTGGCTACTTCCAGCAGGATAACGCGCCATGTCTAAAAAGCAGACTGGTTTCTTGAACATGACAATGAGTTCACAATACTCAAATGGCCTTTACAATCATCAGATCTTAATCCAAAAGAGCACGAAGGATTAAGACAGTTCTGAGGGCAAAAGGGGGTCCAACCCCGTACTAGTAAGGTGTACCTAATAAAGTGGACAATGAATGTGTATATATAGCTATCCTCTAGTGAACTGAAGTGCTTCTTTAATCCACATTTGTATGTCGCTTGGGATTAAAACACCTGCTAATTAACTAAATGCACTGCAATGTTAATAGCATAAATATTTTTATTATAAATGTATTTTGTTACAAGGGCTGCATGGTGCCGCAGTGGGTAGCACGTTCACCTCACAGCAAGAAGGTCACTGGTTCGAGCCTCGGCTGGTTTGAGCCTCGGCTAGATCAGTTGGCGTTTCTGTGTGGAGTTTGCATGTTCTCCCCGTGTTCGCGTGGGTTTCCTCCAGGTGCTCCGGTTTCCCCCAAAAGTCCAAACACATGCGCTATAAGTGAATTGGGTATGCTGAAATTGTCCGTAGTGTATGTGTGTGAATGAGTGTGCATGGATGTTTCCCAGTGATGAGTTGCAGCTGAAAGGGCATCCGCTGCATAAAACATATGCTGGATAAGTTAGCGGTTCATTCCGCTGTGGCGACCCTGGGTTAATAAAGGGACTAAGCCAAAAAGAAAATGAATGAATGAATGCATGTTTTGTTACAGTTTAAATTTCTTGCATAAGACTAAAAATAACCAGAAATATTGCACTTGTGCTACCCAGCGTACTATTATTTGTGTAAATTGGATTAAGCTTCCAGCTCTCATCTATTCAGCATGGATCTTGTTTTTTTGTTCTCCAAGCAAAGAAGGGAAGATTATAAGAGCTGAATGCTTATCCCCTTCACATACATAAACACAGATATGAGGACAGAGGAAAACCCCGCTCCACACACTCATCCAGCATAAAAAAACACATTTTAATTTGACTTCTTAACAGCTCTTTCTCAAAACGACAACCTTCAATGTCACAAGCAGCAAAGCTGAAAAGATCACTTTACATGATTTATTTTAATTATTAGTGTTGTTTAATGGAGAGAAGATTTTTATTAAACAGTACTGTATACATTATTAAACATAATAGTTTTTATAGCTCATTTCTAATAACTGATTTCTCTTATCTTTGCCATGAGGACAACACATAATATTTTACTGGATATATTGCAAGATACTAGTACTCAGCTTAAAGTGACATTTAAAGGGCACCTAGTTTACCCCTTTTTCCAGATTTAATACAAGTTTTTTGTGTCCCCAGAATGTTTCTGTAAAGTTTCAGCTCAAAACACCCATCAGATTATTTATTATAGCTTTCACTAGATGGTTTTTTATAGCTCTCAATAGATTTTTGCTGTTTTTGTGTACTGCGCCTTTAAGGCTAGTCCTCCCCACCCACCGTTTCCACGTGCCTGCCGCACGTGCCTCAGTCTCTGCCCTCGGCTGCCTCAGACAACTGACACAGACATAAAGGAAGCAGATCTCACGTAATGTTTTTGAGAAATACTACAGTAAGAGCTTTATCAATGAGTATTTGGTGCATTTGTTGTGTGGAGCTGCAGGATGAGTCACACACGATGTCGTTACAAAGTTCACCCACACACACACACAGCGCAGACACACACGCACATACATACAGAGCGCGCGTTTAGCTTTGCACTGTCTTTGCATGCAAATGTAACAGGATACAGGTTAATCTCCACTGCTGTATGGATATATCTTATGTTAATGTAAAAAATAAACCTGATTTAATGTCCACAAACCGGGATTGAAGCGTCTTTTATTATTGTTTTGACACGCGGCTGTGCTGATGAAGTAAAGCTGAAGTAAATCGCTGTAATTCATTACACACATGCACTGTTTTAAAACATTTTAAACTTGTAAAACTCACTCTTGATCACATTTGATGATGATTGATGATCCTAAACTGAACAGACCTTTTATTTAGGGTTGATGTGCGCACATCCTGTCTTGTGGATATGATTACAAACGGTACTACAGAGACATTTTAATACGCAGCTGTCAATCAATATTGGTGGGCGGTCCGCACTCCTACGTCAAGTTGCGGTCGGTCTCGAAACGGCTCCAATTGGTCCACGGTTTTTATGTTGTTAAATTGAAAAAAAAGGACTGGGTGTGTTTATATGACCCCAATATGACAGTATATACACTATACCTACACATATATCTGTCCAAACAGCTTGAACAGTAGATTTTTCACCATAGGTGCCCTTTAAAGCCTTAAAGGTGCAGTAGGTGATTGTCTTCAGAAACATGTTTTGTTGTGCTGGTTGAAAGTCTCTTCACATTCCAATAGTAATGATTAAAGTAAATGATCTAAATGTGTTTATATGTGTTTTTATATTCTGGGTAAGGCAAAAAACAAAAAAAATTTACATCCAATTAAATATTGTTGGGCTGACATCTCTCGATTTCGATACGTAGCTCAAACTGTCTGTCAGCAAATGCACATTTGAACAACTGCGCAGCCGTTTGTACGCAGCTCTGCAGTTTGTGCATAGATGCTCTGCTAGTTCATGAGAGAGAGAGAGAGAGAGAGAGAGAGAGAGAGAGAGAGAGAGAAAGAGAGAGAGAGAGCAGTAAAAACATACTGAATCAAAACTTTTTAAAAACCTGAATCAATATTGGAGTTAGTTTTGCACGCTGGAGGAAAGATGACACCATGGCTGAAGGACAGGTAATGTTCTGTTTTAAAACTATTTTAGCTTTACGCAAAGCTGATGTAGATGTTGTTGTTATAAATGGATTATATGCACAGAAGTGTTGTTCAGCCACTGAAATCTTCCGGCGATAGATTGATGTGACTATTTTTAGCTTCATAAGGAACGTTTACAGCATCCATAATGTAGATTTTTATTTAGTTGAACAACAAAACATCAGTAATTAGCGCTATTCCACCTAGTTTGCTTTACTGAGCTAAAGTTGGTTTTATATTCACATCACATCGGTTCATTTCTGAGCAATGACGACCTGTGACGCGCTCCCTGTATTGTTTACCATGCTACTCTGAATATTCGCTCTGAAATAGCATGTCAGTATGGCTAATGAGTGTAATTCCTGCATGCCGCCGGACAAGCACTGGTCGCTTTTAACACACGAGAGAAGGTTCTGCTGTCGTCTTTAAGGTGAGCGTGCTCGTGTTTCAGGAGGCATGACTCTGGACGGCAGGGGAGGGACTGTGATTCAGAGATTTATGCTAAGCTGTTAGCATTGTGGAAGATCACCAAGCGGCAACCTCCCGCTCTCCCTCGGGAAGCCCATACGGAAGTAACTGAAACTGCAATTCATCGAAATTACGCTAGTCCTGGCTCCATAATAGAGCAAATTTCTATTGAGCCCACTGTTAAAATGGCCAACTTTACAGCAGAAATAAAGGTGTTTACAGCCTGGTACAAAGAACGATTTTGGTTCATAAAGCTAATATTACCCTTCATGACAACTGTAAGGGGGTGAATTTTTTTATAACTCATCCGTTTCCTTTATATTAGGTTATATTATTTTTGCATAATTAAGGGCGTGGCCACTCGAGTGACAGCTAGCTCTTTAAACAATAAACATAGAGTGTTTATTTTAACAGCACAAACCAGCACAAACGAATGGCACCAGTTTTGTGTGAATTAGACAACCTGGGGTGGAGAGTGACGTCATGACTCCTGAAATATTTTGATAAGGCAATATCTGAACAATGAACATAGATACAGTGTTTGTTTTAACGGCACAAACCAGCACAAATCAAGCACAAACGAATGACACCAGTTTGGTGCGATTTAGAGAAAATGGGGTGAAGAGTGACGTTGCGGCTCCCGAAATATTTTGCTTATATCTAAAGGAAGAAAACAGATACAGTGTTTGTTTTAACGGCACAAACCAGCACAAACCGAGCACAAACGACCTGTGCTGATTTGAAGTCATTTGAGCAACATGGGGTGGAAAGTGGCGTCACACGATCAAAACAATAATGCTCAGACCCCAAACCAGCACAAACGTTCGTTTTTGCGGCACAAATCAGCACAAACGTAGCACAAACGAATGGCATAGTTTTGGGGTTTATTAGTTTTTATGGGGCGCCAATTTAACAGAGGTCTAATACGGCTGGTTAAACTGCATTTCTATATGTGAAATATGATTGAATCAAATATTGCTGTTGAATTTAGCTGTCTTCTTCAGTTTCGCATTATGTTATTGTTTTGAACACAAGTTTAACAGTTTTGAAAACAGTATGTAAGCATGTGCAAAATGTCCTGTACGTACAAAGATTTCTGGCTGTTGTTGTGTCTGAGTGAGAAAAAGAATTGATGAAATTTGAGAGAGGGAGTCATTGAATTTGTGCTAAAACAATGATAATTTATCCTCAGTTTAGCCCACATAGACTTCTGTTGTGCTCACTGTGTGAAGAGTTTTGCAAAAGTGACCGAAGTATTGAGAAATGTGTCCAAAGTGTCTGTAAAAAACCTGTAATTAATTAATTATAGCTGCATCCGAAACCATATACTTATACAGTACGCAAAAATCAGTATGCGAGCCGAGTAGTGTGTCCAAATTCATAAACTTCGAAAATCAGTATGTGAGAAGTACCCGGATGACTTACTGCTTCCGGCGAGATTCTGAAGTGCGCATCCCATGCATGCTGCGCTATCCCGTGATGCCCCGCGAGAGAATTCATGAATGGGAGTGAAACAACTGACGCAGGTAGGTCATGTGACCATGACAAAATGGCGGATGTAGTACGTTCGAATTCTATTCACACTTCTCCCATTCATACTGTATAGAACATACTTTTCTAACGGCCGAGTAGTATGTTTAAATTCAAATCCAGTACCTACTGAGTAGTAGGCGGTTTCAGACGCAGCCTATATATTTGTTTACAAATTTCCCCAGAATCCTAAACACAAACATTCATTCATTCATTTATGTTTTCAGCTTAGTGTCTTTATTAATCTGGGGTCGCCACAGCGGAATGAACCGCCAACTTATCCCAGCATATGTTTTACGCAGCGGATGCCCTTCCAGCTGCAACTCATCACTATAGGAAACATCCAAACACACTCATTCACACACATACACTACGGACAATTTAGCCTACCCAATTCACCTGTACTGCATGTGTTTGGACTTGTGGGGGAAACCGGAGCACCCAGAGGAAACCCACGCAAACACAGGGAGAACATGCAAACTCCACACAGAAACGCCAACTGACCCAGCTGAGGCTCAAACTAGTGACCTTCTTTCTGTGAGGCGAACGTGCTACCCACTGCGCCACTGTGCAGCCCCTCAACAAGAAATTAAAACTATGTCAATGACTATGTGTAAATAATGTTGAAAATCTGATTTTACTCAATAGATAGCATTTTCAACTTAAAGGGCACCTATAAGGCCCCTTTTTTCAAGATGTAAAATAAGTCTCTGATGTCCCTAGAGTGTGACTGTGTGAAGTTTCAGCTCAAAACCCCACACAGATAGTGTTTTTTAACTCTTTGAAATTGACCCTTTTAGGCTTTAATCTTAAATGTGCCGTTTTGGTGACTGTCGCTCTAAATTCAAATGAGATTGTGCTCTTTTTCAAAAGAGGGCGGAGCTACAAATTCCTGTGTGTCAGCATTGTGGCAGATTCATGAACAAGACTAACGTCATATGCTAATGAGGGAGAGATGATCACTAGTGGGCGGAGTTTTCCCTCTCTGATGACACGTATAACGGGAGAATGTCAATCAGAGTGTTTCTGCAAACTGTTTTTAATAAAGTGTGATGATTAAAAAAAAAAACTATTAATCCATTTATTTAAAGCCCTTATAAAAGTGATTTTCGCGTAAAAGATCCTCTTTAAAGAGCCATATTCTGCATCCTACCATATAAAAGCATTAAGCACACAGCAGAATCCACTAATTAAAAAAATGCTTGGAGGTAAACACTAAAGAGAGCAGTTTCCACTACAGTCTCAATGTGGACGAGTTCAGCGCATTACAAACAGTCTGTCATTAGCACAGCAAACCACCGAACTGTTGACAAAACCCAGCATAAACCCTATGCCATATCACAGGCGGACAGACCGAAAGCCATACGAGAGGCTGTGTGTATCCTCTCTCTCTTCATTCTGACTGTGTGTCTCTCTCTCTCTGTTCTCCTGTGATGCAGGAATCTGCCCGGAGGTTTCATAACAGGCAGTTCGGTTGGATTAATTCTGCTGCGGGCTCCAATCCCACCACAGGAATCAGAGAAAACAGTCTGGACACCGGCGATAGCACCATGCACCAACAACAAAAATGACCAGAATGAACTGAAGACTTGATATAATTGAGTTTAAAAATAATTATTATTAGTATTATTATTTTTTTATTATAAGACATAAATTAAGCCTGTTACTAGGCATTAAGAATTCAATGCATTTCAATTTTAAATGTATTAACGCATTATATTATAAAAGCACGGCTATGTGGGAATAACCGACAGGCAATCTTGAAATCAAATGCTGCACCGTCCTGACTCTGAATGTTGTATTTTTAGTTTGCAGAATCACTCCTGCACTGACAGATCAGTACTTAAAAAAGTAACAGCATCCCGTCTGACCAGATCAACAACATTCCTAACAGTTTCACATAAAAACGAAAGCTTCTGCAATTGCAACCTTTTCCACACGTGCACAGCTAGAGGAATCGAAGTCGACAATAAGATTTGCTTGCCCTCTTAAAGGGCTCCTATCATGCAAAATCAACTTATGTAAGCTGTTTGGACAGACCTGTGTGTAGGTATAGTGTGTCCACAGTCATATTGGAGTGATAGAAACACAACAAGTGCATGGCTTCCGATACGTTTATTCTTCTATGGCGGGGCGCCACACCAAAATTCATGCCGCCATGGCTACATTACAGCTTCTCATTCAAAACATTCAGTCGTTTTTTTTTTTTTTTACATAGAGGGTTATAATCACACCAAAAGGCAAGTGAATTATAACAGCGCAAACTATTCTGTTACCATAGTAGTGCTGAGTGTTATTTGTTTAACCCTTTAAGGCAGGGCTATTCAATTGGCAGCACGCGGGCCAAACCCGGCCCCCGAGGCAATTTGTTCCGGCCCTCCAAATAGTGTGACCAAGACATCAAAAATGAATTTAGTTCAGTCAAAAAAATGTCCTCTATAGTGATGAAGTGACGTGTGTCTGTTCAATACAGCTTGAGCTGCAGTTGAAGGCTGCACAGAGCGTGAGTCACCTGACGTTAAGCAAGAAAAACATTTGAATATGTTTGTAGAAAAGGTCTTTTGTACAATGCACTGATATAGTACGCACGCACATTGGATTAACTATAGCAGCAGGCAGTTCACATATTGCGTCTTTTCCTCACACAAGTTCATTATTTCCAATGGAGACGTGCACATATTGGGAGCGGTGCGCGCACGGCTCGTAGAGCGGCCGACTCACTCGCGCCTTCCAGGTGCACACAAATGATCTCAGGCTGTAGCGGTGAGTTGTGCCTGGCTTTCAGTGCAATGTAAACAAAAGATACGTTAGACGAATTATTACAGATTATTAAATGATTATGTATGTATGGACGCAGATAATACCAACAGTTAGTTTAAATTCTAATATATAGCTTAAATTAACATTAGATGAATATTTTTTTTATTTATTCTTATTTTTATAAATTTATTAATTGTTCTGTCATTTATTTTCCTTGTAAAATTATCACTCATGTTTAAATCAAAAACTTTTTTGTTTATTTTTAAGTCCAAAGAGAGAAATGGACTATTGTTTGTTTTTTTTATTAATATGTTGTGCTGTATTTGGTTACTGAGCAGCAATAAACAACACTTTAAAATAGAAGCAGTTTTCTTGTGATTTTTCTAAACTAGTAGTGTTTAGAATTTAATAAATGCATAATAATCGTGATAACCATGAAATCATGATTATTCTTCAGACTATAATCGTACAACCAAAATCTATAATCATTGCATACTTAATTGTTACGAAGTTTAAAACATGACAAATGAATGTGTCTGAATGTAGAAAAAGCCTACTCGAGAAATGCACTGATTTTGTTGTGCTTCGAAATACAACATTATGAATATGTTTGTAAAAAAGGCCATATTGTACAATGCGGTGATATTATGTAGTTTCAAAATACAACATATTAACGTTTTAATGTAGTAAAAGCCAAAGTGGGTGTCTTAAGGAGCAAAAATACAGCATATGTGCTCTTATATTGCTGTTGTGTCATCACTCATATTGCAAGTCATATCTCTCCGGCCTTTCATTTGGGATGCTCTTCATGAACTGGCCCCCATGACAAACTAATTGAATAGCCCTGCTTTAAGGTGACATGCTGGCTGATGGTTTGTTCTGTAGACTATCGAAAAAACAAAACAAGAAAAACATAGCTTTGAATATTTTTGACCTTAAAATGGTGTTAAAAAAATTTAAAACTGCTTTTATTCTAGCTGAAATAAAACAAATAAGACTTTCTCCAGAAGAGAAAATATTATCAGACATACTGTGAAATTTCCTTGCTCTACCAAACATAATTTGGGAAATATTTTAAAAAGAAAACAAAAATTCAAAGGGGGTTTGATAATTGTGATTTCAACTGTATATAAACATTTCTAAAGTCTATGGAGCTTAAAGTATGCCAAAACAATCTGATTTTTAATCAATCTTTAATATTTAAATTATTAACAATTGTAATTTGATGAAACTGAATATTATATACCATTAAAGATTTGAATGACTTAATTTGAATTTCTCAACTTGGATATTGACCGTCTGAAATTTAGGACAACTTAATTGCGATAACCTAAAGTCGGGTTTTTATAGAAATATTTTCAAACTTCAGATTTTTTTGTTCTGAATTCATAGACTGCAAATATCCCCTTTGTAAAAATACAGTTTCGGGTTTTTAAGATGAAGGAAAAAAAAATATTAAAAAACAGAAATACAAATTGTAAAATTCAGAGAGCGCAGAAAAGAGGTCAGGGGTGATCAGCAAGGAATAGTATATTTTGGCATGTTTTAATCTTCATACAAGACAGGATTGGCAAAGAAACTGGAATTAAAAGATCTGTTAAACTATCTGTGATCAAACTGCACTTCAAGAAGCAGTAAGTGCTACACTAGGTGTTTTTATAGCATTTTTGAGCTAACCGCTAGAATCAGCACAGCTCATAGTGTACACAACTATAAACGAAGATGCTTCAATCACACAACAGGAGTCCTGCTTTGTGGACGTTTAATCAGCTTTATTTATTACAGTAACTAAGACCCTGTTAACACGAATACGTTTTTGTTTTAAAACGCATACGTTTTTCTATGGTCACGCCGTCCGACACTATGCCGAAGTTTTCGAGCACCGAAAATAGAGTATTTTGAAAATGCTGAAGAGGCTGTTTTAGTTTTAAAACGCTGCTGCTCCGTGTTGGTGTGGATGGGGGAAAACGGAGACATCAGAAAACGGAGGCTTGGCTGCGTTTGATCTGATTTAGAAATCAGAATCAGTAAGAGTTTTATTGCCAGGTATGTTTACACATACGAGGAATTTGGTTTCATGACAGATCTCCTACAGTGCAAAAGAATTACAGAGACAGGACTAAAAAAAAAGCTTAAGCTTTTTTGACAATGGAGTCAATGTGAGTGTCCCACTTCAGGTCCTGAGAGATGGTGGTGCCCAAGAACCTGAATGACTCCACTGCTGCCACAATGCTGTCCATGATGCTCAGTGGGGGGAGAGCAGGGGGGTTTCTTCTGAAGTTCACTATCATCTCCACTGTTTTGAGTGTGTTGAGCTCCAGGTTGTTGTGACTGCACCAGACAGCCAGCTCCTTAACCTCCTGTCTGTAAGCAGATTGGGGCTTTTCCCTCAATATTAAGTAACCTACACCCAGTTCAGTCTTGCATCCTCTCCTTGTAAGTTCAGACTTCGCAAGTTTGATACGGAAAACAAATTCCTAAGGACACGTTTGGTAAATCTTCAAAGGGAACAGTGTACTTTATAACCTCATTCACATCACCTAGACTACACTGTTTCATTTTTTTAACAATAAAATGAAAACATGATATAAGGAACTGCCTATTTTCATTTTGATATTAGCAACTTAACAGACACCAAAAATGTTGAGGCGTCGTGTAGCTACATACTGTATTTATATGACCATCATCTTCACTGGAGGCATATTTTTATCAAAACAGAGCTTATAACATTACTGCCTCCTTTCATTTTCATTGAAAATAAAAAACATACCCTCTCTTTCGCTGAATATCAGTTTAAATAATCAATAATGGCCATTTTAAAAGTATAACGCACAATAAATGTATACAATATAGGAAATAAAGGCAAGCAATCAGTCAAATGTGCAGAATCAGTGTACGCGGTTACATTAATTAATATATTAACCTAACTTATCTTTACGCTCGGCCAAAACACGTTACCTGAGAACAAGTAATAGATTCAAAAGACCAAAGTTGGGGAATATGTAGTTAGATAGAGAATAGCGAGATGAATTAAATATCACATTTAACAAATATAGTTAGATTAGATCCAGCGGTAGATCCTTGATGAACAGTCCAACATGCACAGCTCTCATCGCTGCATCGCATGCCAGAGTGTGTGTGTGTGTGTGTGTGTGTGTGTGTGTGTGTGTGTGTGTGTGTGTGTGTGTGTGTGTAGTCACGTGATGTGCGTTTTCAGTGGTGTAGTGTAGACGGAGAGTTGTTCAGAAACACTAGGTGAAACGCCAGTGTGAGCCAGTGTGAACGCGGATCGTTTTCATCCTAAAACTTCGTTTTAAAACTAAAATGTATTAGTGTAAACAGGGCCTAGGCTATAAGGATCTGCATACTGCAAGAGTAGATGATCACTGAAAAGTCAAACTAAGAATCATTCACCTCTGCTTGATTCATGATTATGAACAGGGTGCAAATCACATGGGGGTTTGGGGCGTCTGAGGGTGCTTTCACACATTGACGTTTGTTTCGGAACCTGGTGCATTTCCCCCATTAGCACAGTTCGTTATATGTGAATTCAGCAATCGCGCTCTGTTCCACGCTAAAACAATCAGTGCGAGACCGCAGAATGAGGTGATCTCGGCTCGATTGAAACGAACTCAGGAGCAGATCGATTGTAGTGAGAAAGCAACATGATTCAACGAACTAATGAACCAGGTTATATCACAGATACTGTTTGAGCTTTCCGCTAGAATC
>CAIGQZ010001210.1:5455397-5474272 GCA_903798205.1 Danio tinwini
GTAATTGATTTATGGTAGTCATTCTATAGTTGCTATGGTAACACAACTATAGTATGAATAAACCTTTGTTGTATACAAACATCAAAAACTACTGTATAGATGGTGTCTGAATAATCTTTGGTTTGACTATAGAAAGACAGAAGTGCACATCTGGCTCCAAACACTGGGGTCAGGAGGGACGCATGTTTGTTAGATGCTCCTGAGGGGACGCAGCCATTACACACACAGCTACTAAAGCGGATTAACACGCCGTCTTTAAAGATAAACTTATGAAAATCCTGTTTGTGACTGCTGCAACCAAGCTCTGGTGCATCTGACAAATAAGATAAATTATTTATGGAATTATGCTAATTAGGCCTGTTTTCATCAACCCGTCAAGACTGTGATGCGCTTCCAGTAGCAGTTTCGAGGGTCTTTCTGATGCATCTGTACTGAAGTGACCTGAAATTAGTCGCAGCACAAATGTATCTAGATCTTGCTCTCCTTTGAGAATTGTGTGTTTTTTCTAGTTCCTTGTTGTCAGCTGATATTGTCTCTATATTATTGTACTACAGGTCTTTTCGTGAGGGATTTTACATCATGTTAATATAGTTCTTCAAAGACCAAGTGATACTGAACGCTATAAAATATCTGTAGTTTCTGTATTTTGTGATTCACAAGTGCTTTCTGTTTATTTAGGGTTGTGAATCGGTACTTTTACTCCACTATTTTCCTTCAACCTGCAGTCACTACTTTATTATTTCTTGTCTATGGTGATTGACTAAAATAGAAAAATCTGTCCTGCAATTCCTGTCCAATCAAATCACACATAGAAATTAAATCGCATCACACTTCAAGACATGGGCACTTTTTAAATGCAGCAAACTGTTTGAGGCATTAAAAATGTCCAAGAAGATGTCTAAATACACGCATTGACCCAAAGACCTTGGGTCTCAAAAATAAAGGTACAGGAGCTGTCACTGAGGCAGTACCTTTTCAAAAGTGATACTATACGCTTAAAAATACCTGTAGTTTCTGTATTTTGTGATTCATAAGTGCTTTCTGTTTATTTAGGGTTCTGAATTGCATAATGGACGCTGATCTCTGTTGAAAAATAAACTCTACAATTTAAAAAAGTGACTTTTGTTGACATTTTACTAGCTTAAAATAATATAATGTGCAAGAAATAATGTAAAGAAGTCTGTAAAATAACAGAAAATGTACAGGCAGTTTATTACAAGGGTTTTGTAGCGTAATGTACAACACCAACCCAGCCAATATATCACTTTACACTATTAAAAATGTTCAGAAAAGTCATTTTTTTTAAGCTTTAAAGTTGTTGGGAGAAAGATCAAGGTATTTCAATGCAATTCAAAAGCATAAATATAAATGGGGAAAAATAAAATAAAACAGACATTTTAGGAACAAATGATGTAGTTTGATAGATGTAAATGAGAAGGATTCATTGAAAACCTTAGAAATTGCGATGATCACGTGCGAAAACAAAGCGGCCACATGGATTTACAGCAGCAGCTCAACACATTCCTTTTAAAGGCCACCAGACAATAACACAACAAAACAAATAAGCACTAAACATTTGCATTTCTCTCCTAGTGTTATTGGACCTCAGTGCTGCATTTGATACAATCGATTATAACATTCTCCTTGATCGGCTTGAAAATTATATTGGCATTACAGGAACTGCATTGGCCTGGTTCAGGTCTTATCTATCTGAACGTGATGGACTTGTATCACTTAATGAAGAGGCATCAGACCAATTAAAAGTACACTGTGGGGTACCACAAGGCTCAGTTCTTGGTGTCTTACTGTTCACACTATATTATACCTGTCAACATTTGTCTCTGAATTTCCGGGAGACTGAGACTGCATATCTTAGTGATGCAATGTTAAACACAATGCACTCAATGGAGCTAGTAACGTCACTGTGAGGGGTAGGGATAGAGGTGGGGTTAGGTCAGTGCATTAAAAACCATTGGATGCCGATCAGATTGCACTGCACCAGGTCTGCATCCAGATACTATTGGGGAGACCGGAGTGGAGGTGGTGGTATGTGTTTGTCTGAATAACAGTTGAGAACTGGGTTAGTAACTGTACTGTGGTGTTAGTAACTGTACTATGGTTTCAGAAGGCCGCTGCAATCGGATATTATTCTAAAGTTGGCGACCTGTACCAAAAAGCTGAGGACCATGGGCAGATTGGTCTGAAATACAGAAGACTCCCAGGTAAAACGAGAGTTTTGGCAGGTATGCACTGAATATGCTACTGCTAGGCGAGTTAGCTTCCACTGCTATGCTGATGATGCACAACTTTACATCTCTTCTTAACCTAATAATTTGTTTGAATTTACAAAATTAACAGAGTGTATAGCTGATATTAAAAATTGGATGACTAAAAACGTATTACGAAATTCAGCTAAAACTGAGGTCTTGCTTATTGGACCCAAAAACCTCACAAGCAAACAACTAGAACATCGTCTAACCCTTGATGGGCTCTCAGTTCGATCCTCATCTTCAGTCAAAAATTTGTGGGTGATTTTTGATACAGTCATTGCCAGATTTCAAGCATCTGAATAACTGATTTTTTTTTCATAATAATGTTGCCAAACTTTGACATATGCTATTAATGTCTGATGCAGAAAAGCTTATTCATGTTTTTGTGTTTTAAATAATAACATATTTTACTTTTGATATTCTAGTTGGAAAAAAAATTAAGACCATTAAAAAACTATAAGTTCATCAGAATTTAGTTGTATGCTTGTAGACTTTTCTTCCAAATTTACAAGAAAAATGTCGCAAAAAAAAAAGATGCTAGGATTTTAAGACGTTAATTTCCTACACAATAGCAATAAATGAAAAATAAATGAATCAATCAACTTCAGTTCATTCAAAAATAAAAAATCTGTTATCTGTCTTTCTTCTGTAGAAAACAAAAGATATCTGTAACCATTGACTTCCATAGTAGGAAAAACAAACACTATGGAAGTCAATGGTTACAGGAAACACTTGAGACTGAGTACATTTTCATTTTGGGGTGAAGTATGCCTTTAAAACAGCTGGTGGAATAGCAAATTTTTAATGACAACAAACCAAAACATTTAACTATATATTGTTTTACTCACTATATCATTTCAGTGAAGTTCCTCCTTCACCACAGTGCTTTTGTTTAGCTACAGATAGGTGAAAATGCTCATGCATTGCAGAACCACTGATGCATCAGCTGATACAGAAAGTCACTTCATGTACTAGTATTATACTCCACTGAACAAAATGATTCACTGGATTTATTAAATTTAAGGTAAGTGGTTGCAAACAATTTACATGAAATAAATTTAAGCCAACAAATTAAATCTAGCAATGTTCGACCTTATTTGTTTGTTTAAATTCAGCCCATATAAATTGTTTGCAACCACTTACCTGAATTTTGTTTCAACAAATCCAATGATTTATCTTTTGTTTAGCATCAGATTTGCTAAAAATACTCATGCATTGCAGAACCACTGATGTATCAGTTGATAATAAAATAAGTAACTTCATGTACTATATCACATACTGTGTGCTCACCTTGAGGTAGTCATTTTCCGATCGCAGGTCCTCGATCTCCCTCAGCAGCTCGTCCTGGGCCATCTCCGTTTCCATCTCCTTGTCGTCGGGTTTAAGCTGCGCGTCTTTATTATCGGCTTTGCGTTTGTTCGCGCGCGCACCGGGAGCAGAAGCAGGTGCAGACCGGGATCCTGCCGCCGCCTGCTCACTCGAACCCGAGCCGCTGCCCGACTCCGCGTCGCTGCTGGCGGCCTGGACCAGCCTCTGCTCGTCGGACAGCGGCTCGGAAGGACAGTCGGACAAATCCGAGCTGCTGTCGGTCTGACAGACGCCGCGTCCGGTGGGCACGCGTATCGGGGCAGGTCTTCCCTTGCTCTTGGCAATCTGCGGAGCGGCGGACTCAGCAGCCTTACCGGCCGGTTTGGGTTCGGATGCTGCATGCTGAGTGACCTTAACGGGCTTTTTTGTCGCTGAGGCGGGCTTGGTGTTGCTTTTTGCAGGTGCTGATGCGGTTTTGTCCTTCGTGCCCAGGACGGTGCGTCTCGGGACGCGGCTCTGAGTCGTCACCGGCGTTTGCTGCTTGTTGAATTTGGGTGATTTTGGCACGATCGGTTTGGCCGTCCGCGAGTGGACATCCTTGAGGACGGGTCTGGCAGGGGACGGCGCGCGGTTTAACCTCTTCTTCTCCACCTGAGGATGATGGCTCTGCGGTTTGGTGTCGGAGCCATTGGAGCTCTCCATTATACAAGCTGACAGACGGATCCAGCCGCACGCTTCTGTCTCATCACTTCAGATGGACGCGCGCCCGTGATTCACACGCGCTCAGACATCGATGATCGTGACGATGGCGGTGTTTTGGTGTCAAGTGTGAATCTCCGCGCTTCTGTGCGTTGAGTCGGTTCGTCCGTCCATCCCTCCTCCCCCCGGGATTACAGCACTCCCATCTCTCCCTGCTGTCCTCTCCTCCTCCTGCCGCCTATCTCTCTCTCTCCCCCACGGCTGACGGGAAAAATCTGCAGCCGCTGCGGTCTGACGTTCCCCGTGCGCGTCCAGGGTCTCGTCACGCGCATGCGCTGGTTTTACACACACAAATATCGAACACGCTCCTCCTCGCGCTACGGTACCTGTCGGTCAGGCGTGCGTCGCAGACACACAGAAAAGACACACACACGTTTGTCTACATAGACACAGAAAAAGAAATGTGTTTTTTTAATCACGTGTAAAAGAAAATAAATAAAAACAAACTATAACAGCAAGTACAAAATGTAAAATATAAAGAAAACAATGAATAACATAAATACTGTAATGCATATATTCAGTGCACAGCATAAATGAGTGCATGAATATTTTATCAATTTCTCAGTGAATATATATTTTGTTGCATTTAAACAAAAATGTTTTTTAATTAACGGTTGAATAATTAAAATAATAGACTGGTCCCCGAACATATATAGAAATATATCTTTTTGCACTGTGATCTTAAGCTATTTTGTTGGATTAGTAGTTCCAGTTTTGTCTTTGGTACTGACTAATGTATAAGCTCAAATATCATAGCATAAAGGAAACATTAATTTAAAAGAAAGATCTGCAAGGGATGTACTCATTTACATTGGGCACTGTTCTAAATAATACAATATTAAATAAATAAACCTTAATTACCATTAAAGACCTCAATCAAAATGCATGTGAAAAGCTAAAATAAAACAAATTATATACTAGTTATTCAATTAGTAAATTCAATAGCGAATACACACTCACCGGCCACTTTATTAGGTACACCTTACTATTACTGGGTTGGACCCCCTTTTGCCTTCAGATCTGCCTTAATCCTTTATGGTCTAGATTCAACAAGGTGCTGGAAATATTGCTCACAGATTTTGCACAATATTGACATGACAGCATCACGCAGTTGCTGCAGATTTTTCAGCTGCACATCCATGATGCGAATCTCCCCTTCCACCACATCCCAAAGGTCCTCTATCTGGTGACTGTGGACTGTGAATTCTGACCCTACCATCCGAATGTCGCAGCAGAAATCGAGACTCATCAGAACAGGAAACGTTTTTCCAATCTTCTATTGTCCAATTTTGGTGAGCCTGTGTGAATTGTAGCCTCAGTTTCCTGTTCTTAACTGACAGGAGTGGCACCTGGTGTGGTCTTCTGCTGCTGTAGCCCATCCGCCTCAAGGTTGGACGTGTTGTGTGTTCAGAGATGCTCTTCTGCAGACCTCAGTTGTAACGAGTGGTTATTTGAGTTACTGTTGCCTTTCTATCAGCTGGAAGCAGTCTGGCCATTCTCCTCTGGCATCAAGGCATTTGCGCCCACAGAACTGTCGCTCACTGGATATTTTATCTTTTTCAGACCATTCTCTGTAAACCCTAGAGATGGTTGTGCGTTAAAATCCCAGTAGATCAGCAGTTTTTGATACTCAGACCAGCCCGTCTGGCACCAACAACCATGCCACGTTCAAAGTCACTGAAATCCCCTTTCTTCCCCATTCTGATGCTCGGTTTGAACTGCAGCAGATCGTCTTGACCATGTCTGCATGCCTAAATGCATTGAGTTGCTGTCATGTGATTGTCTGATGTGAAATTTGCGTTAAGGAGCTGTTGTACCTAATAAAGTGGCCGGTGAGTATATGAATACATATTAAAATATAATTGATATAAAAGTGTCAAATATATACAAATAAATAATAAAAAGTAATACATTTTTAAACAACTTCCTATGAAAACATCGAAAAAAGAATAAAGCAAAGAAAAAAACAAAATTGTTATGGAGAGCAACAGCGCCATCACACGGTAAAATGAAGGCAGTGCATCTGAAGAACACACTGTAAATGATCAGAATGGCTGCACGCATCAGTGTAATAAATATAGATCTTTATTTGCACTTCATTAGTTTAAGAATGCCACAAGTTATAAATACACACAAAAACTGCCTTAAACATGCCAAAGAACTAATATCAATGTATTATTCGTACAAAGAGCTCTTTTGTTTTGCAATGAGGATCTGTTTACCTTGTTTTTGTAATGTAGTAAATACTGAGAAAATAAAACAAGACTAAGGCAACAGGTAAATGCTACTAAAACTCAGAAAAACTCTACTGAGTGATAAAAGTGTGTTGGGTTTACCTTTTTCAAGATGTTTCTGAAATTAAAAGCATTAAGTCTTGAGAGAATAAAAATATTAAGCTTTAAACTATTAAAATACAAATACAAAAATACCAAAAAAACAAGTCTAACACACAACAAATCAAACAAGGGGGATTTGCTGCAAATAAAATAAGAAACAAAACAAAGCAAACAAATGTCAGGGTTCAGAAAGGATTCAACATCCAAAATAAATGCTAAATTCTGCAGAAAAATGAAGTGAAAAGCACTTGGTGAAAAGGATCGTTCCAATATATAATAAAATTACAATATGGCACAAGCAAACATGAGGTTAGTACACTTTGTCCAACACTTTTAACATATAATCGGTTAAAAAAAGACACTCAGTCTGAGAAATTAAACAGAGTTAAATAGAGTAATAATTATAAAGGAGCATTTCCGACTATAGTCCCTCAAAAATAAACAGAGGTTTAGTAACACTGATTTCTGATGAGAACATCGCATTATAAACAACGTAAACACACTTCCACTGCACACGTACACCATCGTTCTGTCAGCCGACATGAGGTGAATATCAGAAAACATGTCCAGAATATTTATAGCTCATATTTCAGCCCAAAACTGTGGGCGGTATGTGTAAAAAAAATAAAGATAACATTATTTTCATGAAAATTGATCACAAAATGGACAAAAAAAAGAATTTAGCAATATCTGTTGTACTGAAATATGAAATAATACAAATAAAATCTATGGAAATAATGCTGAAAATATTATATTTAGATTTTGGGATAAACAAATAATGAACTTATTCAATGTATTATTAAATAAAGTGTCAACTGTGAATTATATTGATGAAGAAATTGATCATATTTGCACCTACAGTGCAATACTAACAAAAAAAGTATTTAGCAAATAAATATTTAAGAAAAAAAAGGAAACACTATTTGATAATATCTGTGGTACTCCCATTAATTAATGTAATGTGTGTATTTATATAGTATTTGTGTATTTATATGTATGTATGGCCATACACCCAAAGCTCTTCACAATCATCCACATCACCACCAGTGTGCAGCATCCACTTGGATGATGCGACGGCAGCCACAGGACAACGGCGCCAGTGCGCTCACCACACACCAGCTATTGGAGTGAAGAGACAGTGATGGAGCCAGTTCGGTGGATAGGGATAATTGGAAGGCCATGATCGGTAAGGGCCGATTGAGGGAATTTGGCCAGGACACCAGGGTTCTCTTTACGAGAAGTGCCATGGGATTTTTAATAACCACAGCGAGTCAGAACCTAAGTTTAATGTCTCATCTGAAAGACGGCGCTCACTGACAGAATAGTGTCCCCTTCACTATACTGGGGCATTAGGACTCACACAGGCCGCAGATTGAGCGCCCCCTGCTGGCCTCACTAACATCACTTCCAACAGCAACCTAGTTTTCCCATGTGGTCTCTCATCCAGGTACTGACCAGGCTCAGCCCTGCTTAGTTTCAGCGGTCTTGGGCTGCAGGGTGATATGGCTGTGGCTAAGTAATTTATTAATTAATGATTAATGATGATTGTTTTGATAAGAAAATGTAATGGGTGCTTAACTGTCATGGAAAAATGCTGTAAAATATATATTTTTAAACATATAACATAAAATAATGAAATAACTTAGAAATAATGAAGTAATTAAATGTAATATGATATAATAATGTAAATGAAATATGACGAGGATTATATTATTACGTTGATGAAACACTGCCACATTAGGTACTACCATATTGTTCTGCCATTAATTAAATGAAGATATGTTGAAAAATCCTGAAAACCACCGACTTCTATAGTATTTGCTTTTCCTTTGGATGTTAAGGGTTACTGGTTTCTAACATTCTTCAAAACATCTTTTTTTGTGTTCAACAAAAGAAAAAAATAATACTTTTTTCATTTTTGGGTGAGCGATACTAATCATCATGAAAATAATGCTAAATAAACAAATTTTTTCAGGTCAAATAAAACCCTGACATGATTTCATGAAGTTCACCTAACAAAAAATGCTCCAGATGCACAGTAACACCTCTGAATTCAAGAACAATTTCTGTAAAATGGCCTAATATTCCTATAAACTCACACAAAAGCCTGTTGCTACTGCATATCTGTGCTATACACAACTATACCATCACTAGTCCTTCATCAAACACTGGCGAATAATTCAACTCAACATAAATCCAGTGGAGCTGGATCAAGACAGAGGCACAGTGAATATTAGTAAATATCAAAACCATCCTCTTTTATCCACAATCAGCTCTTCATAGAAACAGCCCTTTCAGAGAGCATTTTAGTCTTTCAACTCAGATCCGGCACAAATAAAACCAGATTAATGTGCTTTCTTAATTCTACTCAAGTTAAAAGACTACTAAACAACAAAACTCCAAATTAGTGTAGTCAAATGATGACTGCTGTACACAAATCCTTCACTAACGTTCAGCATTTCGGCTGTTCGTAAACTAGCTACGAATGGATTGTAGTGCAAAACAAGATGGATAACATTAAAAAAATCCCACCTCAAAAAAATCTTTTTAAACTATAACACTGACAGAACGTAAGGCATAAAAAGATATGATCAGTCTAACGACCCAACCACGCTAACAAGCCACCGACTGAAAGAAATTAATCGAACTTGGCAAAAAAATGCACATCCACTTCACTTTTAATGCCAAATCAATTTGCAAAAGAGCTTTGTGATTTAGGATCTGGACTGCAATCTTAAGAGAAAGATTTGAATCCTTAAAAAGACGTGAAAGAAAGGTGATCGACAAATACATTACCTGACAAAAGTCTTGTAGGCGACAAGTTTTAGGAACAACAAATACTAACTTGACTTCTAGTTGATCATTTGGTGTCCGAAGTGGCTTATATAAAAGACAAAGGCCTCTAGATTACGCTTATTTGACCAAAATAAAATATGATCATGCCTTGATTTTGAATGATTTAATTAGGACAGTAAGGTCTGACTTTGCTTAGACAAAAATCTTGTCACTTAACAGAAATAATGTCCATTATAGAATATAAAGTCATGCTGCAATGCAAAAAGCATGAATATTGTGTCTGACTCCATTATGAGCTTTGTGGACTGCATCCATACATCTCTGCAATGACTCAAATCACTTATTAATAAAGTCATCTGGAATGGCAAAGAAAGTGTTCTTGCAGGACTCCCAGAGTTCATCAAGATTATTTGGATTCATATTCAATTCCTCCTCCATCTTACCTCAGACATGCTCAATAATATTCATGTCTGGTTACTGAGCGGGCCAATCCTGGAGCATCTTGACCTTCTTTGCTTTCAGAAACTTTGATGTGGAGGCTGAAGTATGAGAAGGAGCGCTATCCTGCTGAAGAATTTGCCCTCTCCTGTGGTTTGTAATGTAATGGGCAGCACAAACGTCTTGATACCTCAGGCTGTTGATGTTGCCATCCACTCTGCAGATCTGTCGCACGCTCCCCATACTGAATATAACCCTAAACCATGATGTTTCCATCACCAAACTTGACTGATTTCTGTGAGAATCTTGGGTCCATGTGGGTTCCAATAAGTCTTCTGCAGTATTTCTGATGATTGGGATGCAGTTCAGAAGATAATTCGTCTGAAAAATCTACCTTCTGCCAGTTTTCAAAACGATCAACTAGAAGTCAAGTTATTATTCATTGTTGCTCTTACAACTGGGATACACGACAAGACTTTTGCCAGGTAGTGTATGATCAAAGAAATGTGTAAGCTGTAAAAAAAGTAGTTGCTGCCTTTAATTTTTAAATTTGATTCAAATTATCGTATAGTAATGTGCTTATCCGCAATCTGCTTGTTAGGTTGTGACATATGAAATACCTTTTTCGAGTCTAAGCCGCTACTCATTTGAATTAAGAAAATATTAGAGTCATATCACACAGTAAAGTGACTTTTATATAAAACCACGGTGTACATAACAGTCTCTGGACTTGCTGCATCACAGACACCAATATTTTAACAATTTATAAAAAATGTATCACTTTCTGGCAAAGTTTGTGCCGCCCTTTTGCGAGGTGATGTTGCGGACGAAAGTGAAAACCGGGGGGAGGGGGGGGTTGCATTGTGGAGGGTGACTGCCCTGGGCGATCATAACGTTATGTTAGAACGTAACTCCCACGAATAATGAGGGACCACTGTAAATCAAAAAGTTACGAAATGCCGTGAGAAAGCATTGAAATAATCTATGATGGAAGCACATTTACAGATTCCAGCATGCGCATCAAAAAAAGTCAAGTGTTTTTTATTTTAACAGATTATGTGATGACAAAAATGGAAAAACCAGTGTTTCGAGCACATTGTAATATATCTGAAATGTTGTTTTGGTGTTTCTAAAATGCCTCAGCTAAAGTCCATCATCACAGTGGTTCAGTATTCAATTATTATGACCTCCAGAACTGTCTTGAGCATTTGTCTGTGCTCCCAAAGAGCGTCTCACTTCTTCAAAAGCCACCGCATTGCATTCATCGCATTCTGTTTTCATCTACTGATGCACAAATCATTTATTAAAGAAGAAAAAAGGCTCACAGTCACTTCTACCGCAGAAACTGTTTTTCTCTTTGATATTCGGCACCAGTTTATCAGAAAGCGACTATTTTGTTCTCTTTGACATTTTGACTCTTTAATATTGCATAAAAACATTTGTGAATATAGTTTTGTAAGTCTAATTTGCATCTTTTGATGGAAACATAGATACTGCAACTTACATTAAATTAAACAGACTTAAAACATCAAGCTAAACCTCAAGACAAAATATATTTTGTTATTTTAACTTTAAAATTAGCTAACTACATTTCAACTTAAATGTTTAAGTTATAATTTAATGTTTTAAAATTACATTTAATTTAAGTAGGTTCAACTTAAAAATGCAAGGCAGCAACTAATGTTTTTATAGAGCACAATCACAGCAGAAGAGAAAATTATTAGCCCTCCTGTGAAAATTGTACAATATTTAAAATATTTTCCAAGTGCTTTGCAACAGAGAGGAGCACATTTTTCAACAATTGTACTAATTTTTTATGATGTTTAGTTAATGTGTGTGGATCTTTGCTGCCCTCTTGTGTTCTCTCTGTTTGTTGATACTTTTGTTTAAAGTAAAGGCGGTTCCTGGAGGACATTTTATGATGGATTCAATCGGTTCTCGTCTCAACCTATCCTGATTAAAAGGATGCGCTGATCGAGGCCTTTTGTGCCACAATGACTTGTTTGGTATTCATTATGCTTTAGCTTTGTGCGCCCTCTTGTTCCTCCAGCATGATGCTCTTTTTTTTGGCCTACCATTGAGCACTATGCCAGAGAGATTGAAATAAGTATAGAAAAGTGTGATTAATGTTGTGATTTTGTTTTGATCTTGCTTCTGTCATTTCTTGTTTTAATTTGTAAGTTTATTCTTGCTCATTTGTTTCTAACAATGATGTTAAGAATTGTGGTCAATGCTAATATAAGACGCAACATAGTTTTTAAAATATTAATATATATACGTTTGTTATTGTTTTGGGAAAAGGGAGTTAGGTACGTAATTGCTGTATTTTATTTATTATTCGTATTGTTTTTATTTAGGTAAGGTAGATAGTAAACAAAGACATTTTTTGATTGTTATTTTTGACCTGTCTTCTCCTTAAGCTATATCCACATCTCATGTAAATAAACTAGCTTTGATAAAGACAAATTCTCTCTGGTATTGGCTCTCTTTTCTTTTCTGTTGTGATCGACCCCTAGAGGGTCATAACAGAAATTATATTATGAATAATAATAACTACTTTCTTGCCATTTAAAGGTATATGCTAACTAGGCCAGTTAGGATAATTAAGCAAGCATTAGACAACAGCAGTTTGTTCTGTAGCCAATCAAATATATACAGTTAAGGTCAGAATTATTAGGCCCCTTTGATTTTTTTTCTTTTTTAAATATTTCCCAAATTATGTTTAACAGAGCAAGGAAAGTTTCACTGTTTGTCTGATTATATATTTTTTTTATGAAAAAGTCTTATTTGTTTTATTTCAGCTAGAATAAAAGCAGTTTTTAAAATTTTTAAACACCATTTTAAGGTCAAAATTATTAGCCCCTTTAAGGAATTTATTTTGCGATTATTTACAGAAATAACCATTATTATACAATAACTTGCCTAATTACCCTATCCTGCCTAGTTAACTTAATTTACCTAGTTAAGCCTTTAAATGTCACTTTAAGCTGTATAGAAGTGTCTTATAAAATATCTAATAAAATATTATGTACTGATACCATGGCAAAGATAAAATAAATCAGTCATTAGAAATGAGTTGGTAAAACTATTATGATTAGAAATGTGTTGAAAAAAATCTTCTCTCCGTTAAACAGAAATTGGAAAAAAAAAATAAACGGGGGGGCTAATAAATCAGGGGGGCTAATAATTCTGACTTCTGTGTATGTGTATATATATAAGTTTCTTAAGGGGGCTAATAATAATACTTCATGTGAGGCCACAGTGCTCACCTCTGAGCCACCGTGCTGCCCCAAAACAACTTTTATTCAAGCCAAAAAGAAATAAGACGTTATCTAAATAAAGAAAATACTACATTTACTTGCTGAAAATATTTGAAAAACAATTCAAATCTCACAGGAGATCAAATAATCTTGCTTTCAGCTGTAAATACTGATTAATGTGTGTGCAGTGCTATCTGACAGGAAAAGCACATTTCAGACCAGCGCCGTCCTGTGTTTTCCATTAATGAGGTAGTGAATGGACCATCAAAAAATAAATGTGTGTGTGAAGATACGCATGTCCTTTATTGGCCTCTAAAAGTACCAAAATATGTATCATGTTAAACTGTAGACTTGATCATTTGTGGGTTGATTCTATGCAATACTGAGTGTTGTTTTTTTCCCTAGATTTTGTCATGTGCTGCAGTCTCAATCCCCTGGTGGCGGGAGTCTGTAACTGCATGTGTTGGGTTTTATAAAGTAATAAAGTATGAAGCGAGTCTCAACAGCAGCGCATGCGTGGCGGAGGCAGCTCTGGTGGGATTTCGGGTTCAGGTTGAAGGGACAGAACACTGTTGGAAAGCTCCTTACTGGGGACTTCAAGTGGCATCTGTGGAGAAACAACAGGTGACAAGATTATAAGATGCATTTCAGATGCACATAATTTGCGGGATGAACAATTAATTGAAATAAGGATATGACTTGGATCACATTTGCAATTGAAGAGTTCAAATGCAAAACCCTCTTCATTAGACCTTTTTTTTGTAAATGAGCGTTTTCTATCAGGCTCCTATAATTAGGTTCAGAAGTTTCATGTTATAGATAATGAAAAAGTAATTAGTTAGTAAATAAAGTTAGTAAATAAAATAAAATAAAACATTCAAAAACGTCACTAAACCCTAAATCCACTTGTTTTTTTTTTGCAGAAACCTCTAAATTCACCAAGACAGTGTAATTACTTGAAAAACCACTGAAGATTATTTTTTTTTAAATTATTTTTACAAACATAAAACACATTACACAAACCAAAATTAAAAATGCATAAATCTGTCAAGAAAGTGGTGGTTCACTCCACTGTGGCGACCGCTGATAAACCAGGGACTAAGCAGAAGGAAAATGAATAAATGAAATCTGTCAAGTGCATTAATCAATAACATTACAACTAATTTTTATTAAATCTTAACAATCTGTTGTCATTACTGATATTTAGGAGTTAGATTTAATGCAAGTAGAGCAATGTAAACATTGCAAACTAAACTTAATGTAGTGTAAGAACATTGTGAAACATTAATATCTGTGCATTGTCCGTTAAAATAAAAGACTTATCAGACATATAGGTAACATGAAGTAATGTAAATAATGTATAGTTTTATACATTATATTTATCTTCTTAAGAAATAGCTTACATTAGCAAATAAAACAAAAGGTAGGCCTACTGGGCAAAAAGGGGATGTCTCTCAGACACTTTTAGAAGCTGTCATTCATTCATTCTCACCGTACTCAAGATCTTGATTTCTTTTTTGTCTCTTGTTTATCCTCATAGCAACCATGTGGGGTAAAAGAACGGCTTCCTAACTTTGTCTTTCGTAAAATTGCTGTTTAATGTAGCTGTAGTAAATCTGACGCATTCATAGTATCACTGCGCAAAGTTAACATTATGAATGCATGCCACACTTCTGACTGAATTTTAAGGTATGGGACATTTTCATTTGCCATTCACTGACAGGCTCATCAAATTCATCAAACTCCATATTTTAAAAACTAAAACAGTCTCCTCATAAAAGCCGGCGTATCAGCACGCCATTACGTAAAAAATTATTCGATTTTGCTGTCAAAGTGAAGTGGCGTTTAGAGGCTTTTGCAAACAAACTGTTATTTCTGAATGCACTGACACTAGGATTCAGATGATTTGAAACAAAAATATTTGTTGAACATGTACTACATGCCTAAAGCATTCACTCAATGTCATTAGCTCATTTTTAGCGGAAGTGGCGTTTAGCAGCTTTCGCATCTGAACTCTTCTATTGTTAACGGTAGTTAGTTGCAGTTAACTAATGGGACATTGATGATAAGTTTTGCAGTACCTTTTGTTATATATGGTTAATTATCTTACAGTTTATCTTCAAAAAATATGTTGTTAATCGTTGTAATTGAAAAAAATTGGACTTGTAATTTTTTACATGAAAATATAAAAGCATCACATGCCCAAATAAAAAGAAATTCTTTTTCACACAATGATTTAAAGCCATACATAAAAAATATATAACTATAACCAACCAACATTAATATTTTTTTTTCAAAATTGTAGAATCATGGAAATATTAATTAAAAACAAATATTAAAAGAGTTTTCAGATATAAAATATATAGCATTTTCAGATTATGTAGCATGTGAGTTGTGAAAAATTGTTTGCATTATTTTTCTTACCAGCTGTTTTACTTTTAGTTTAAATAATATTATTTTTTTATGAATTTAGTATCCCTGCATTGTCTATCATTTTAATATATTATTAATTTCATGTTAATTACATATTTTTTTTGATTATTCACAATGCTTTGACAAATTGAGCAGCCCCAAATACAAGCACAATAATTATTTTGTTTCTTTTAAAATGCATTAATTCATAATCACAATTTTTGTCAGGAAAATCACAATTATGAGAAGAAAAAAATAAAAACTAAATTACACTTTTCAAGCATTTTCCTTTTTAAACGTTCATTCATTTTTCTTCAGCTTAAGGCCGGATTATACTTCTGCGTGAAAAGATCGGCACGTGCTCTGCAATAACACTTCCGAAACGCTAGCTGACAGTAGGTTTTTATGTTCCTCTGTGTCGAGTTTCTTCGCGGGTGTTTTTTTTTCTTTCTTTTTTTGAATGCTACCTTAATGTACAAGCAGCTAAAACTCACTCATTCAGAAGCAGGAACCGGCGGATGTGCAACACCTTTAATCATAAGGTAAATACAAACATAAGTTTCCATCTGGAGCTCCTTTACTGGACTCAACACTTGTAAACACTCGCTCCAACGGGTTTGCACGACTCTCAACCCTGCCCATACTCGTTAGCGATACCAAGCCAACCAATCACAGAGCTTGAGCTGTGCGTCATTGCAATGTGTAGTTCCATTTTTTGGTAAGTGTGCGTCTGCGTCAGCCATGGTGAAGGCTGAGTTGGACCATACGCAGGTGCTTGACGCAGAAGTATAAAAAAGCCTTTAGTCCCTTTATTTATCAGGAGTAGCCACAGCGGAATGAACCACCAACTATTCCGGCATATGTTTTACGCAACAGATGCCCTTCCAGCCGCAACCCAGTACTGGGAAACACCCATACACTCACATTTACATACACACACTCATATATTGCGGCCAATTTAGTTTCTCCAATTTACCTATATCACATGTGTTTGGACTGTGGGGTAAACCAGAGCACCCGGAGGAAACCCACGCCAACACACATGCAAACTTCACACAGAAATGCCAACTGGCACAGCCTGGACTCCAACCCCCAACCTTCTTGCTGAGAGGCCACAGTGCTAACCACTGAGCCACCTTGTCAGCCATTTTTTTAACAACTAACATTCACATATCTCACCAGTTTTACACTCCATATTGTCTTGTGAAAAAAAAAACTGTAGCCGGTCACATCACACGCAAGTCAGACACTTTCTTGGTTTCTTGGTTATGATTAACTGCAAAATGGATCTGACTTCATGCCTATAACTCCCCTCACATCCTAAAAACTCTTAAAGCTCATGATTTTAGGATCTGGGCCAGAAAAAGTCATGATGCAACATTCTCAGGCACTCAAACTGAACATTTTAATGACCAGAGAGTTCGTCAAAACATCATCCACTTACCTTACTCAAAATGTCATCAACTAGTTTAAGGAAGATCTCATCCACGTTAAAGTTATCCTTGGCACTGGCCTCACAGAAACGCATCCCTGATATCCGTGAAGCAAACTGATAAAAAATGGAGAGGAGAAAAAAATCTTTTTCTTCACTCTGACAATGCTGCTGAATGGATTAAATATCAAAATACCTGAAACAATATTAAATATTTGTTACTTTTCTACACTCAAATCTGAAAAATTACTTATTTATAATAGGTTGAAACAACACAATTCTTACGTTTTTGGGGGACAGTTTAATTGTTTTAGGTTCAATTCACTTAAATTTGTGAAAATGATTAAGTTAACTTAATCGATTTGTGTTGGGACAAAATGAAGGTATTGAGTGGAACCCAGCATTTCTTGCTTTTTTTCCATCAGATCAAAACACACCAAGCTATTGTAAACTTCAGAAGATACTAGGGCTGGGTGATACGGCCAAAAAATTATTACAATATTTTTTTTTTTATATCAGACAATAACGATAATTATCAAGATAAATGTCAAATTTTTATATCTATTAATTTTATAGGATTTTCAGCATGCCAATCGCTTTGTGCAGCTGATATAACACATTTTGTGAAATGTTTTAGATGTTTTAGATGTCTGACAATATAAATAAAATAAAAATAAACAAAAGAACAGTCTTAATTCAACATTTACTGTTCAAGTTTTCAACACCTAAAGACATTACCTGCCAGACGGAATCTGCGGACGTTTTTTGCAATTTCTGCTGAGAATTTTGATAAAAATTTGAGGATTTCTGTAGAATTATTTTGGGAGTATTATAACTAAAACCTTAATATGTGAAATATGTGTAATTTAAAAACTGAATAAATTCAGATTTATACACATTTACTCAAGTAAGAAAACAGAATTAATGATGGACTAAAAATCTGCGGAAATCTGCGGAAAATCTTTGGAATTCTGCGCGCGCAGATTCATGTGGGCCTACTTACAAGTTTTGTTTTTATGTTTAACTTCAGAACAAAATTAAAACATGTTTAAAACAAGTAAAATGTGATTTAATAGAGACAGAATGTTCAGTTTTGGATGCACTCTCATTTTAATGGTGAGTATGGTGAATTTAGGGTGAAATATCCTTTACCATGTTTTATTTAGAGATGCTAACGATTACTTGATGATCTATTGACCTTATCAATGACTCATTAAGCATGGACATTTAAAAGTTTAGTTATGCTTTGCGCTGTGAGACGCGTCCATGCATTATAATCAAGTGTGTGCAGTTTTCCTTAATTTATGGAGTCACTCTTTTGACATTGCATATTGCGGGAAGCATAAAACACTGTTATGCGCAGATCTTGGTTATATCCGCAGGTGTTTTAATCAATTTTATCTGACAGACTGGCATGAAGAGGCCTACCCAAACTCTCATTTTAAAAATCGTGCATCACAGCTGACATGCAGGGAGCATCTCCATTCAAACAATGAGTTTCTGAGTTCTCTCATCCTTCAGACCGAGTTTATTCTTTCGAGGTAATCTAAGAATACTATCAGTGCTGCGAATAGCTTGTAAAGACTGTCCAGCTCATGCTGCTCGAACCACTTGATTAAACTAATTAAACTGAAACCGTGAAAACAATTTAATAGATTTTTTTGCCGCTAAAGCATATACTATAGCGGACTTGTTTTGAAGTGCTTGACCTCAGATGTTATTCGTTCTTCTTGAAATTCATTGCAAAAAGATACATTTCTGCAGATCAACTACTGACATTTGAAACAGCCAATGAAGTACTGTAGGTGTCACCACTGTATGACTTATTTTTATGTCGTTTGTTTTATTGTCTTGGCATCTACAA
>CAIGQZ010001210.1:5480536-5501132 GCA_903798205.1 Danio tinwini
CCGCTGTGTACGCTTTTTCAGATCTCACATTTCTCTTGTGAGTGCCATTCACGTCTGCTGTTCTCACGTAAAATCCACCAAAGGCTGCTGTGTACGCTTTTTCAGATGTCACTTTCTCTCATGAGTGCCATTCACATCTGCTGTTCTCATGTAAATCCACCAGAGGCTGCTGTGTACGCTTTTTCAGATCTCACATTTCTCTCGTGAGTGCCATTCAAGTCTGCTGTTCTCACGTAAATCCACCAGAGGCCGCTGTGTACACTTTTTCAAATCTCACATTTCACTTGTGAGTGCCATTCACATCTGCTATTCTCGCGTAAATCCACCAAAGGCCGCTGTGTACACTTTTTCAGATCTCACATTTCACTTGTGTGCCATTCACATCTGCTATTCTCGCGTAAATCCACCAGAGGCCGCTGTTAACTGACTGACTGATCCCTTCCCTAAACCAAAACGATGCGTTTTTTCAAAAGCAATCCAAAAAAAGAAAAGCCCTCGCTTTTTTGCCTTTATGGGTTTTACCTGCTTTCTGGAACCCAGTTGTCATGGGCAACTCCTCTCTGCGTCTCAAGTCTGCCAACGTATGCAGTGAGCCACTGGGACAACTGGTAACATCGGAAAAGCCCTCCACACAGAGGTAAGCAGACAGCTGGTAGCGCGAAAACAAAGAGAAGCCATCGGCAGCGTCATACTTTCCCGTAGCGTTTGTTTTAAAGTTCATTAATAGCTACATAATTTGTGCTCTCCAGAGATGTTTATGGGGGGGTACGTTTTCACAATGAGCCTGTGTTGAAAAGTTCATTAGATTTAACAAAAAAATTTTTGGGTCTCCTATTGTTGTTACTACCGGAAAAGCTGGAAAACCTAAAATAAGTAGGTTCATGTATTAAAATATACTAAAACTGTGATAAATTTAAAGTTGAATAAAATATGAATATTAGACGTCTTGGCATCTAATGTAAATACATTTAAGAACAAGTTTCAATTTGAAATGTTAAAATGACTGAAACGTATAAATAAGACAAAACATATAGAAAGTATATATATTATTTGCCTACCTAACCTACTTAACTGAATTCTTTAGTTTTTACTTTTGAAATAACTTAAAATATGATGTACGGTCATCATGACAAAGACAAAAGAAATTGTTTATTAGAAATGAGTTATTAAAACTATTATTTTTATACAGAAATACGAAACAAGGGATGTTTATGATTAATCTATGATCAAATTGTAATTTATATACAGAAATTATTTAAATGCATGTATTTATTCAATCATGAGTACAATGTAAAAACATGAATTTACACCATAAGTACATTGTAATGAATTTTTAATTTCAGTGCAAGTACATATTAGTTAATTAAAGCTAGTATAAAGCGGGAGCAAAATACAAAAAAACATAAAAATGAATAAAGTTTAAAAATAATACTAAAATAACACTTCTCTCACCCTCTCAGCTTGTTGCCGTGAGATGGCGCGATCAGACTCGCAGTCCAGTTTGTTCCCAACCAATAGGAGCTCAGCATCCTCTGACGCATACTGTAAACAAACCATGCTAGTCAATCATGTCCACTGACAGCAGAAGTACATAAACCAGGGTTCCCACTCTTTTATGGACACCGAATCCAAGGACTTTTTAAGGACTTTTTAAATTACTTATAATTTGAAATCGAGCACTTTTATTTACACTCCACCACCATACAGCGAGGAAAATGAGTATTGAACATGTCATGTTTTTTCCTGGCAATAATATTTCTAAAGGAGCTGTTGACATGGAATTGAAGCAGATTTTGGTAAAAACCCAAACAATACAAACATAAAGATAAAACAAAAAAAGTGAAAAATGAGTTGTGTGTAATAATGAAATGACACCAGAAGAAAGTGCTGAACTACAGAAACGTATTTAAAACTTTATATACAAGTGTTCTTTGGTGCTGCAGCTTAAAGATGCTCCTCATATGGAGCATGAAGTCACATGCATTGCTCAGGTGTGAGTTTTTTTTCACAGACTTCAACAGTGTGTCAAAATCTTGATGCTTCTGTGGGTCTCGTCTATCAAATTTGAGCTTTATTTTGTATTTTATATTGGATTAAAGTCAGGTGATTGGCTAGGCCATAAAGGTTTTCTTTCTCTAAAAGCATTTGAGAGTTTCCTTGGCTGTGTTTTGGATCACTGTCTTGCTGAAATGTCCACCCTGGTTTCATCTTTATCCTCCTGCTAATGTAGATGTTGGACTGAAGCAGCTGATATTTATTTACACTGAGGAAGGGCAGAGGATTGCTGAAGAACTACTGAAAGATTTCAGCTGCTGTCTGGGCTTTCACTGCCTTTCTACACCTCACTTTCTTCATGTGTTTAATACTTTTTCCCTGCTTCATTTCATTTTATTATGCATAACTTCATTTGTAAAACTAATTTGATTTGTTTTCTTTGCATATATGGATTTCTCTAGTGGTTACCAACATTTGAATACCAAAATTTCAAGTCAACGGCACCTTTGGAAATATGTTTTCTGGGAAAAACGGTTATGTGTTTAATACTTATTTTTCCTGTGTATTTAGCACCATAAAAGTGCTTCCTATACTTAACATTTTACTTAAACTCAAACTGATGTTTAGAATGTGTCATTTTCACAAATGTTGATCATGTTTAAAGAACTTTAATACAATTAGCTGAATTCAACACTGGCAATATTCAAAAGAATTATTGATTAAAAAACATTGATAAACATATGAAATATGAATATATGCTTTAAAACATTGATAAAATGCATCATAAATTGAAGATTTTAAGCTAAGGATTTCTTTTTTTTCATTTAGTTTATAAAAGCAGTACAGTACAATTGTTGAAATAACACCTTAACTTTTCAATTCAAGCACTTTCAAGGACCTTTGTTTGTTTTTAGGTACTTTCCAGGCCTTGAATTCATGTGTCTGAAATTCAAGTACTTTCAAGAGGCGTGGGAACCCCAATAAACAAATGCATCTGTGTTTTTGACGTTTGAGCACCTTGTCTATCATCTTCATCCATTTAGGCAGGTCTTCAAAGGTTTCCTGCTTGGTGATGTCATAAACCAAAACAATGCCTTTGGCACCACGGTAATATGCTGAAGTGATGCTGTTAAACCGCTCCTGACCTGCTGTATCCCTGCAACAATACAGCATTATCAAACTCACATCACCTAAATAAATCACACAGTTGAAGACAAAGTGACCACATATTAATACAGTTATTAATTCCTATTATATTTTGTCTTTTATTTAATATTATATATATTTTTTGGGATTTTTTTCTAATATTTCCCAAGTGATGTTAAACAGAGAGATTTTTTCCCATATCCTTTTAAAACACATTTTCATAACAGTTTTAATAACTAATTTCTAATACCTCATTTTTTTGTATGATGGCAGTATAGGGCTGGGCTGATAAACAATATTGTATCGAATTGCAATAAAATATGTCAGTAACAATGATAAGCTCTGGACCTCATTTACACTATATTGATCTAAGAGCAGGCGACACAGTGGCTCAGTGGTTAGCACTGTTGCTTCACAGCAAGAAGGGCACTGGTTCAAGTCCCGGCTGGGTCAGTTGGCATTTCTGTGTGGAGTTTGCATGTTCTCCGTGTTGGCGTGGGTTTCCTCCAGGTGCTCCGGTTTCCCCCACAGTCCAAACACATGCGCTATAGGTGAATTGGATGAACTAAATTGGCCGTAGTGTATGTGTGTGAATGTGAGAGTGTATGGGTGTTTCCCAGTACTGGGTTGCAGCTGGAAGGGCATCCGCTGTGTAAAACATATGCTGGATAAGTTGGCAGTTAATTCCGCTGTGATTACCCCTGATGAATAAAGGGACTAAGCCAAAGGAAAATGAATGAACGAATGATCTAAGAGCCAATCACACAGCAGAAATGAGCAACAATGGGAATCTAGAAGTGTGTTGATAGTAGAGATGCAATGAATTTTGGGCCACCGAAAATTTATCGGCCAAAAATATGTTAAGCCTATGTTAAATACTCTTAAATATGGAAGCATTAACAACTTATATCGAAATATATATCGTTCGATATGGAAAATAATTATTGAGATTGCATTTTTTTCATATCGCCCAGCTTCTATGACAGTACATAATGTTTTATGTACTGATACTAGGGCTGGGCGATTAATCAAAAATTAATAGAAATCGACATTAAGAAACAGTAATCAATCAAAATTTTCCAGGTCAGTTTTTTTCAATTACTTTTCCTAGTTCTTTTTTGACTGTTCTTTTTAGGCAAAGTGTGTTTTAGTTTCAGTTGTTCAGCATTGCAGTTCAATAAATAATCACAGATGGTAGATGGTGTGTGTTTCTTTCAATTATTTTAAAATCAAGCAATGCACCCTTCATTTAAAAATCTCTCACTTGTAATATGAGCATATTTACTTTACAAAACCTGTCGGTGATCTATGAGGGGAAAAAAATTTAATAAATAAAATAATCATTCAATAATCGTAATAGAGTTAAAATGTTAAATTTATCGAGATTTAACTGATACAATAGTATTCAGAATAGCCAAATTATGCTAATTTGTTTTGAAGCCAATCAAAAAAATATTAAAGGGTGCTAATAATATTGACCTTTTTCTTCATCCGGTAATTTTCCTTTGGCTTAGTCTCTGATTTATCAGAGGTCGCCACAGTGGAATGAACTGCTAACTATTCCAGCATGTTTTATGCAGCAGATGCCCTTCCAGCCGCAATCCAGTACTGGGGAACACCCATACACACTCAGATTCACACACACTCATACACTACGGCTAATTCAGCTCATCAAATTCATCTATAGCACATGTGTTTGGACTGCGGGGGAAACCGGAGCACCCGGAGGAAACCCACGCCAACACGAGGAGAACATGCAAACTTCACACAGAAATGCCTACTGGCCCAGCCGGGACTCGAAACAGTGACCTCTTGCTTTGAGTTGACAGTGCTAACCACAGACTTTCTCCATAAGAAAAATATAATAGGAAATATTGTGAGAACAAAAATCACTTATATTGCATAATATATTACATAAAGAAATAAAAATTGCAGGGTTAACATTATTGTCTTCAACTGTACATTACATTAAAAGAGAAAAATAACTGATTTATCAGTGAAAAAGTCTCTATAATCACATGCGACTGGAGAAGAAAACTTGAAAAAGTCAAATTTGTGGCATCAGCTGCAAAACAAAAAAGTTAATTTACTTTAGATTTTTCTAAAAGACCACAAAAACACCTCAATGAATCATTGACACTTTAAACAGAAAGCGTGATGTTTACACATAATTATGACCAACAGCAATTACTTCACATAATCAGTCATTTACAAGATCATTCACATTTTGATTTGCATAAAAAAAGAAGAGAAGAACTGAATATCACTGATAAGCATCTCCTCAATGTACTGTACCTTATCAACCCTAGTCTGGCTGCATTTTTCCAAAACAGGATATGATGTCACACTGAGGAGCAGGGGGAGGCATCACATGTCAATGAGCAGTTAAGACGGACAGTGAAGGAGGCAAGGAACCGAGGATGCTGGGTAACTGGATGTGAGTGGACATGAGTTACAGACGTAACGTTCATAAGCAGACATATGCAGAAGTGTGTGTGTGTTTGTGTGTGTGAGTGTGTGCGTGAAAGAAGAAGCTGCCCAGTTTCAGACTTAGAAGGGAAAAAAAAACAATGACAAGACAGCTGGGAGGTGAATAAGGGTTAGTTAGGCCTGCACAATTAAAGGTGCTGTATGTAAGGTTTTGACTCTCCTAAAGCATAAAAATACCATATGTTTACACATATTTAGGAAACATGCGAAGTGAACATTCTTGTTTATCTAAAAAAACAATGCTAAAGTCAGATATTCTGCTTTGAAAATGTTAAGTGCCAGAACGCTTTTTTTGTTTTGATCTCTTTAACCCCCCCACTGCCAGTTTAGTCAATTATATTTTACCACCCCTGGTTGGCTTCATGGAAAACAGAGTATTTGATTTATGGAAATCATGGAAAGAGTACTGAAAAAATCATACTCAAGTAAAAGTACCATTACTTGCCTAAAAATGTAGTACAAGTAGAGTAAAAGTATCTGCTGTAAATATTACTCAAAGTATGAGTAAAAAGTTGCTCTTTCAAAAGTACTCAGGAGTAGTGAGTAGGGAGTATTATGCTGTCAAAAGCTGATCTGTTTACAGGTAATTTGTGCATGTGTGTGTGTAAACGTAACATTCTGTAGTGCATTTAGTTATTGCCCAAAAGGCACACAACATCATGAGATGTTAATATTAGGTTAGATTTAGGTTGTAATGTCAGGTGACCAAAATTAATTGTCAAGCCAGCAGCTAAGGACAACATTATTTTGATGTCCAATAATGACGTCAAATTATGTTGATATTTGGTTGATTTTAGGTTGTTAGAAAGTGACCAAAATCCAGCGTCGAGCCAACATCTTAAACCAACGACATATATGACGTCAAATACTGAGATTTATTCGTCAGGTACGGAAACCAATATCCAACGTCTGATAGACGTCATAGGGCTAACGTTCACACAATGTCAAGCTGTAACATCAATAGACATTGATATTTGGTTGGTTTTAGGTTGGACAATGGACATTGACATTGGCCTGACATTGAATTCTGACGTCAACCCGATTTTCATTTCCAAACAAAATGCTAAATCCCCATGACGTTAGGGTTCAACGTCAATCAGATGTCATGTGCCTGCTGGGTGTTTAAGGCCATTTCGGTCATCAAACAGTAAACATCCGTCATCTTCTCATCAGTGACATGCATCTAAACAGTCTCTGGGTCAATGCGCGTAAAGATTTTAAACATCTTTATGGACACTTTTAATACTTCCAAACAGTTTGCTGCAATTATAAAGTGCACATGTCTTGAGGTAGTTCATTATGATGCGATTTACCTTCTACGGTATGTGTGATTTGATTGGACAGGAACATTTGGTTATGAACTTTGTTTATCGCCAGTGTTTTACTAATGTAAAGTTGTTTAAGCTTATATATATATATATATATATATATATATAAGCTTAAACAAAATGATATTTAAATGAATGGCAACAATGTTTAAGAGGTTGTAAGTAGGCCTGTCACGATATCTCTTTTTTGTTGTACGATATATTGCACCAAAATAGATTGCGATAAACAATATTATTGCCATTTTAAAATCATTTTATGCCACTCATTTATATAATGCCAGAATGACAATAGAATATCATCACATGCAAGTACACTCTTCCAAAGAACACCATATTTTATGCTTAAAAATAGTTAATTTAATTATAGTCATTTTAACAATATAATAATGAGGCATTGGAATCAGAATGTGAAAACGCATATCCTAAATAAATAATAGCAAACGTTAACAAAAAAGTGCAAGGTAAAGAGTAACAGAGGCTGTGATATCTGCTACCAGATCTGTTTTCAGTTGTCAGACACTTAAATGAAAATATACTATAGCAATTTATAGTAAATACTATAGTGTTTTTTTAACCATTCTAACACTGCCACCTCCAATAGAGAAAGAGATGTTGCACAATCAGCTTAAATATGGCTAGAATTGTTTTATATGTATGATATATATTGCATCACCAAAAATTATTGAGGTCATGTCCATGTGTTGTGCGATAAGTCAATATATTGATTATTGTGACAGGCCTAGTTGTAAATAAACAGTAGCACAGTCTAGCATACTTTATGACTATGCTTGGTCTTTCTTTGGCTTTGTTAAAACCACTTCATCAAACCTGTAGCTCCTGAAAAAAGTAGTAAATCACAATTTTAATCAAAAAAATTGCAACTATATTTTTTCTCCAAATCACGCAGCACTAGGGTTAGTGTTAGTTTCTTATTAGTCAGAAAATGATTGAGCCAGACTCCACTGGGGCAATAAAGGAATGGGAAAACAGAAAGACTAGAATAGAACTAGGGGTGTTTATGATTAATTTATGATATCATTTTTGTCTATCCATTGTTTACCAAGCATTTTTGTGATTTGTCTTTAAAAATGTAGAGGACTTCAATAATAAACAATAACATTTGTATGTTATATAGGTTATAAACATAAGGTAGGAAAAAAATGTAATAGCTCATTTTAATTTCTTGGTGATCTATCCCTTAGTTAAAGCTTGCATCTTTTTGGATGGCAAATCAAATGGCAGAGCATAAGTTAAATGTTAGCTAACAGTAAGCAGATGCAGATGATTAATCTCAGCCTCAACATATGAAAGACATTTATATATTCTGCTCTGGAATCTATGACCAGAACAGGAAGTGACACGGTGGGCTGAGTCAATGATAAGGACACAGCACTTCCTTTCCACTCACCAGATCTGCAACCTGATCTTCTTTCCTCTCAGCTCCACTGTCTTGATTTTAAAATCCACACCTTCAAGAACACAGACAGACAAAAGAAACAATAAAAATGTCAAATCAGTCGCTGAAAATACACTAAAATATAACAATCATTATTATGTAATGCAACATGTAAGATAATCAACAGATTACAAAGCGCTAGAGCTTTGAAATATGACTAAAATCTCATATCATGATACTGTACAAGTACATTTTCTGTAAATTCAATTAATTATAGTTCATATGCATTCACCACATTGAAAGAAATATTTCTTTTTTTCTTTTTAAATGACATTAGTTTATAGTATATAAATTAAAACCTATACTACATCCAAAAGTCGCATACTATCTATCCTAAATAGTATTCGAAAATAGAATCTATATGTCCCAAACTGTGGTATGTTGAAAAGAGTAGGTCAAAACTTCCTGAATGGTCTACTATTTCTGGTAAAAATTTGAAGTGTAGAACCGTCCATACTCTAACCCCTAATATTGCCCACAACGCATTGCACGTTGGATGTGAATTCGATTAGAATTGCAAACTGGGGTAAAAAAGGTCAATAAACTACAAACATGGCAGATGCGCGAGACCAACCGTAAAGAAGAGAGGCTTTGGTAAAGTTATTTAAATGACAATTAATCAATATCTTGTCAATTGGAAAATATTTTAATCAAGTTTTCTGTGTTATTTTTCATCTGCAACAACAATCTGAACTTATAACAAGACCTGAGGAAGGCCTGAGGAAATTTCACTGCATTAAAGACTTGAATGGTTGGCACCAACGGTGTAGTGGTTAGTGCGTCAACACATGGCACTCCTGTGTTCACAGTGACCCAAGTTTGATTCCCACCTTGAGGTCCTACGCCGATAATTCCCCTCTCTCTGTCCCCATGCTTTCCTGTCTATACTCTCTACTGTCCTATCAATTAAAGGTAAAACCCCCGCCACAAAGATATTTATAAAAAAAAAAAAAAAAAAAAAAAAACTTGCGAATGGCAGATAAACCTGCTGCTGCTTCTCTAATAAGGTAGATAATTATATGAAAGAAATGATGTTGATGTGTCAAGATGATTGACAGGGGAGATAACTAAACAACATAACAATCCATTATTGAGGAACTATGTCCCAAAAGCTTGTATACTCATCTGTTACACACTCAAATGTATATGAGCAATTCCATGCAAATGTCAACCTTGCCATGACAAAAATTAAGTTTTCACCAAAATACGGAAACCGTTTCTAAGTTGTTTTTTTTTGTGTAAGCAAGTATTTTACAATACTTTTTAAGAATGTATCTGTCAATGTTTTCAAACTATTATATTTGATTCGCTAAAGTCACACAAGCAGCAATTTCACATCTGTCACATTCATAACGGAGAGATGTCACATCCATAACGACACTTTTTCCTCATAAATGCAAAAATATTAAATGAAATCACATCAATCATGTTTGTTCTATAGTGAGCCAATCCTTTTGATTAGCTTTAATTCTTTTGGTTTGTGCAGTTTAATTAACATAGGTGTAGTACAAGTATGCTAATTGGGATGCAGCACTACTTATTCATATACAATTACATTTCCTACTTAATTTAGAACTTCATGGCAAATATTTGATTAAGAATGTAGAAATATAAAATAATAAAATATAAAACACTTTTCAAAAAAGAAAGATCTCCAAATATGCCTTTTCAAGTTGTACAGAAATCTATGTTTTTGAAGCTAATGAAGACAGCAGGAGTCAATGATTTATTTAAATTATTTAGCCTGACTTGTTAACTGCTCAAAAATATTTCAAATGCTTCTTAAAATAAACTGTGTTCAATGTAGGGTTGCCACGATACTGGAATTCGGTGCCAGTTGATACTGAAATTTTAAAAACATCCATTTTTTCTAACATTTGAGCGCTGTTGAGTGTGTTATTTAACAGCCATTGCCATTGTGTTCACATACTCAACAGAAATGACTGTGATTGGCCGTAAAGGTCATCAGTTCACAGAACTCACCGCTGTTTACTGAATGTAACCACAGATACAGGGACACTGGAGCGTTTTAAAGCCATGATTTATCAGCGGATCGCTCGTATGTCAGCTTAAAGACAAACCAGCAGATCAACGCGACTTTGAAACGCTCCAGTCAATTCTGTTTTTAACATTTTAGTACCGATTGGTACTGAATTCCAGTATCGTGACAGCCTTAGTTCAATTGGGAAAAGGTTTTACCCAGACATTTAAAAGAACATATTTTACAGCAGTAATCACAATACCGTTTAAACTTTAAAATGATTTAAAATTGTTTACATTTACTGTACAATATTTTAGCTACTTGGTACTTGCACCATTTCATTTTTGTAAATAAATTCACTTGTTTTTTGCAACTTTATTGCATCTGGATCTCCTACCAATTTACATAAAAATAATCACAAACTACATGTTACGTCTTTAACCCTCAGAACTAAACTTTGTCATAACAGATATGCTAAACACAAAAAGACAAAACTGTCTGGAACTACTTTTGCTTTAAACGATTTTACTGCACACCATTCAGCCAATCAGAATTGAGAATTTAAAAAAAGACCATACAGGGAGTGCAGAATTATTAGGCAAGTTGTATTTTTGAGGATTAATTTTATTATTGAACAACAACCATATTCTTAATGAACCCAAAAAACTCATTAATATCAAAGCTGAATATTTTTGGAAGTAGTTTTTAGTTTGTTTTTGGTTTGAGCTATTTTAGGAGGATATCTGTGTGTGCAGGTGACTATTACTGTGCATAATTATTAGGCAACTTAACAAAAAACTAATAAATACCCATTTCAATTATTTATTTTCACCAGTGAAACCAATATAACATCTCAACATTCACAAATATACATTTCTGACATTCAAAAACAAAACAAAAACAAATCAGTGACCAATATCAGTGATGCTGTGGCTGGCGTTTTTAGGTGCAAAGATGCATTCTGCATAAATGTCTCCTAAATCCGCGCACACGGTGAGGATTTTGCAGTGAAAACAGGTTGCACGGCAACAATTTATGCACTCGCACAAATGCTTCCAAATATATTTTAAGGTTGCATAGAATTTTGGGCGCATATGCGACCAAAACGGTCGAGCCCTAGCATCTTTACTTGTTATTATTTCGTCATAATAATAATAAAATAAGAAAGTTATCAATCACAACACAAATTACAGTGAACTCCAAACTGGGCTTGACAGACTTTCACAAGCATGACCGAGCAGAAAGCAGCAGCTGTGTGAACGCCTGTCTGGCTATTTTGGGATATTTGTATAGCTAGCATGCGACTAATCTGATATGAATGCTTGTCATGAGTGAGTGAAAGAAACCTTGCTGTGTCAGATTTCAAGTGTGCTGACAAACATGCGTCCGAACATGCATTTATGTACTGGTAAATGTGACTGCTTTTGTTCCAAAGGCCGGGTTTTATCACTATAATCAGATGTTTTCGAAATGTGTCGCCGTTCATGTGACTGATGCAGACTGATTCAACGCTGGGCAGATCTGTCATTTAATGACATTAAGGAGGAGCTGTTCATGAGAAAAACTGTGCAGACATAAACTAAGCTTTGATTCATTTTGATTTAAAACTAGATCATTTGAACTGCTTGCATCAAAACAAAACAAACTTATAAGTCAAATGTTGTGATTTACTTTTTCACAGAAGTGTTTTTGTAACATCTTGCTGAAACATTTCTGTTGACACTGTCAGGACCAAACCAAAGTGACCTCTGCAATGTTGTCGAGCTCTCATGTTACAGTGGTCATTACTGCAACTGTGTATTTTAGAATGCATTTTGATTCATTTTATTATTTATCTGAATTAAAATATCCATACCAACAACAGAGCTGATGCTAAATATAAAATGTATATTGTATATTCATATAATTGTTAATTACTTATTCAGTTTTTTTCTAAAAATGCTACTTATTGTAAAAACTAATATCCATTTGTGCACATTTATAACAGATGTTTAGCATTGTTTTTATTAGCCATCATCTATGCCATCCAACATGGCTTTAAAGGGTATCTATTATGCCTCTTTTTACAAGATGTCAAATAAGTCTCTGATGTCCCTTAGAGTGTGTATGCGAAGTTTCAACTCAAAATACCACACAGATAATGTTTAATAACTTTTTAAATCTGACCCTTTTAGGTTTTGATCCTAATTGTGCCGTTTTGAATTCAAACGAGATTGTGCTTTTTTTTTAAAGAGGGCGGAGCTACAAATGCCTGCATGTCAGTATAATGGCAGATTCAAAAACAAGAGTAAGTAACCTATGCTAATGAGGTAGAAATCGTCACTAATAGGCGGGGCTTTCCTCCTCTGATGACATGTACAAAGAGAGAATGTCAATCAAAGTGTTTCTGCAGATTGGATGTGTTTTTATCAAGTGTTTTCTGCATGTTTTTATCATTTACTATATAGGAAGCTGGTTATATTCACCGACCGATGCCACACAACCCATTATAAAAGTGATTTTTGCATAAGAGGTCCCCTGTAATTATTTAAGCTAGTATGTATCTGTGCTATCCAGACTGGCTATAATTATCCATCAATATTAAATTAGTAGGTACAGTTTACTACCCAAAGTTTAATAAACATTCATGGTACATCTTCTAAGTTAGGGCTGGACAATAATTCGATATCAATAAATATCGCGATAGTTTTTTTTCAATAACTGTGATATGATTTTTGAACCCATTTCCGGTATTTCGATATACATTTGCATATATATTTTTTATTATATACGTAAGATCTTAGACATGTATCACTTGTCACTGAATGACTTTCAGTGCTCAGCTGTCAGAAAGAGCGGGATGTCACCTGCGTGATGACGTACATCACAGACACGCTGACATCGCTCAGCAGTGCACACAGTTTTTTACAGTCTATGGCAGCACAGCAGTTGGTTAGGCTCTGTGACCGTCGCAGAAAGTTGTGATGAGTGCCCTTAATGCAGATGTGAATGAACAAGCTTCCACAAGTTAAGAATGCAGACGAAACAGTTACTATAAAAAAAGAAAGACTAATGCAGTGGTGTGGAAGTGGTTCGGCTTTTTAAGTTCCGATAAACTTAAAGTTCCGGTGCTCTGCAAATTGTGCCAGCGAGTGGTGCCGACTAGCAGCAGGAACACATCAAATCTGTTCCTCCATTTGAAGCAGTTACTCCTCCTGATAAAACAGAGTCAGAAGATCGTAAACGTTTAAGCCAACCTGTCACCTCACCATCACCACCAGCCACCTCCCCGGCACCGAAACCAGCGGTGTCAGAAGAGAAGGCAATGAAGCAAAAACAGACGGCTATGAGGCACCGTGCCGGATTTAAATTAGTGCTGGGCCGTTAACACGAGACTCTTATCGCGCGATAAAAAAAATATCTCAGTTAATCTATTCTCAAAGTTGGGTTGGGAGCTGGGTCTATGCTATGCAAGCTATGATTAATTTCACCTTGATATTTTAGTGCAGATGTATACCTGGCCGGTGAGCCGTCTGACAAAATAGTGCCTTTCTGAATCAAATCAGCAGGATGTCTGACTTTAACTGCAGTTTGGCAGTTTCACTTTAACTCACGAACATTTCATTTGTGCGCCGTGACAAACTCTGGTATTAGACGCAAATAATGAGTAAGGACTGGTGAGAGTTTTATGGAATTTAATAATGCACGCCAAATGAGAAGAAAAAAAAACTTCCGCATTTCGCGGAGTGTGTGTGTGTGTGTGCGGTCCTTTACTAACAGCCGCCTGTGTGGATCTTGTCGGAAAATATGCCGAAAAGTCCTACATGACGGTAATAGTTTGTCAGTAATGCAACTAATATCTGCATACTCCAATTCTTTATTCCATTTCTGTTTAGTTCAGTTATGACTTTAGTCGCATTAAGATAATCAAAAATCAATGTTTACTTGGTAGACTCTTAATCAGAGTATTGTTTTAATCATATTAAAATCGTATTAAATATTGTTGCCCAAGTAAACATACTCAATGCTTGACTCAACCGTCAGGGCTCTGTGAACTTGCCTTTGCGAAGTAGCATTTTCTGTATGTACGTACTTCAAAAGCAAGTATGAAATCACTGTTTTAAGTCTTCAGTTGTGGACATGCCTAGGCAGTTTCTTGTTGAATTTTTTCTGGATTAATAAAAGGCTTTTTCTTTCTGCGTGTCCTTGCACTCTTCTCAAAGCTACTACCAAAGTCAGAACAGTTACAGTTTTGTATCCAGTTTTGTATCCTCTGTGGGTCTGCGTCTCTGTAGGTATTGCATGGAGAGCATGCGAGTCGGAGTGTTCTTAGTTTCTCACGCACACAGAACCGGGCCGTCTGGGTAAATTCTGTGTGTGGGAAGCGCTGGTGTTGAATTGGGTCTCACACTGGATGCGCCTAGATATGCCATACCCGAATTGTAAATATTTTCTATGAGGCTCGCACGATGTGCGGCTCCACCGCTATTCGGTGCCTTACGCTGCTTAGCAACGTATTCAAAACAATGTAAGACTGCTTGGCATGAAGTAAATAAACCAGTAAAGATGTGCCATTATTGATAGCATCAGCGTGTGCTATAGTCGCAATAAATTTCCAACGTAATACACCATATCTTAGTGTGAACAGCATTTTTCACTCTTCATGTTTTACCATGACAGAGTGAAGTCATCAAATAAGCTTATAAAAAAAAAACGCACATGTGCGACTAAATAAATGTTCCAGTTTGCACACATCTATTTTTAGTCGCAAATGCGAGTGAAATGGTCATCTGACAATCCTGGCAAATGCCAGAAGGGCCGGACCATTTTTTAAAATGTGGGCCGGTCAGTGTTACATGTGGGCCGGCGAAGGTATTGCATGCCTGGTTCAAAACACACACAAATCGCAGGTTGCCAGATTGACGACACCAACATATCAGTGATTCAAAATGTACATTTAATAATGTAAAGAGGTTTAATATGTACTAATTTTATTACAAACCTTACCGCTTCGTTGGAATGCAGTAAGTGCACTATGCTGTGCTTCTGAATGGCTGTATTTAAATTTTTGTCGTGTTTCGTCTGGTGCAAACAGCAAAAGTGCTTATGACTGCAAATCTTGTTATGTAACGTGTTGTTAGGACACGGGGTTACAATGTAACCTGCTCACCTAATGTTTACGTTCATAATATTTATATTATTTGCTAATTATTAACCACCTCAAGTGGAACTCTTAATCTGCGTCTCATTTCCGGGCTGATTATTGCCAACTGGAGGTCGCATTTCGGTCACGGACACATGCTTTGAGAGCTTTCCTGACTGAATGAATTAATGAAATGCGCAATTTTTTATCAAGGCAGGTGCTGAAATATAATTGACTAAACTGGCTTTGGGCGGGTTAAAACAAACTAAACAAAGACAGACGTTCCGGCACGTAACTCACATTTTCAAAGCAGAATATCTGACTTCAGCATTGTTTTTCAGATAAACAAGAATTCACTTTGCATGTTTCTTAAATATCTGCACACATATTATGGTATTTTTATGCTTTAGAAAGGTCAAAAACTTATAAACAGCACCTTTAAGTAGTGTCTTGTTAATTTTTACATTTATTTCCTTGTTTAACCAGGAGGGTCGCATTGAGATACAATATCTCTTCAACCAGAGAGTCTTGTTTATTGGCTGTTTATTTGTATTTATAAAGATCTTATTCTACATCTCTAATCCTATCCTACATCCAAACCCTACTACTACATTAATAACTTTTAATAAGCACCACATTGTAAGTTTATTGATCTAAAAGTCCTAGTTAATGGTTAGTCTACAGAGTAAACACTGATTAAACACTGAAATTAACTATCTATTCTATCCTAACTGAATTTAATAGTTCATCTGTACTAAACTATTATGCACAGTGAACTATATAAGCTTTGATAATCATCTGCATTCTAATAAGTATAACTAGCTTTCCATCTATTCTAAACTAGTACATTTAGCTGTAGAACCATATCTTTGCTTATCTTTCTACATGCAGTTTAACTTTCTATACTAAATCAACAATAAAGACTTTAAGAAAGAAAGAACATAACTGTATATTATTATTATGTATAGTTTATATAATAATGTAATTATTAAATAACCATCTATAGTTTACAAAATATTAACAGCTCACTGTGTATATTCAAGGGATAGTTCACCCAAAGATGACTTTAACTGTACAAACCTTTATGATATTTAGAAAAAGGCTGAAAGCATGTGACTACTGACTTTCATATTTGTTTTTCCTACTATGGAAGACAATGGTTACAGGTTTTCAGCTTTCTTCAAAATATCTTCTTTTGTGTTTGGACATACAAATCTTTATGAGTTGCTTTCTTTTTTGTGTTCAACAGAAGAAAGTAACTCATAAAGATTTGAAAACACTTGAGGGGAAGTCAATAGTGAGTAAACTTGCATTAGAAACTACTGCGTGAACTATTAATTTAAATATAGAGCTAACTGAACTGGAACTGGTTTGTTCCTGAGCAGATAAACCTGAAAATGCAGCAAAATTAATGTAGACTGCGGCAAAGTTGGTTTTATATTCCCACATTCGTTCAATTTTGAAAAGTGACAATTTGTGACACAGCCCCTATATTGTTTACCATGGTAAATTTGAATATTCGGTCTGAAATATCAAGCAAGTATGACTTGAAAACAACATTAGCACTATTTAATATGTAAAATATAAAGAATATAAAAGCAACTTTGCCCCAATTAAATTTAATGTTAAAAGATGGGGTAAACAAATAACTGGATTCTCTGTCATTGATCATCCTTACTAACACCTTGACATTGAGGTAAAGTTGTTTTTATATTCGCAAATTCGTTCAATTTTGAACAGTGACAATTTGTGACACAGTCCCTATATTGTTTACCATGGTAATTTGAATATTTGTCTGAAATATCATGCAAGCAGGGGCGGGCTGGCCATAGAGAGCACCGGGACATTTCCCGGTGACCTGACAGTCAATCTGGCCTGCCACTGGCACTCTGGCCTGCCGCACACATTCGTGCACACTTAGTTTTATATTCTTACATTCGAAAGTTCAAATGTAAGAATATAAAACTAAGTTCACCCAAATTTAATGGAAGGTTATAGGATAGGGGTAAACAAATAACTGGATTCTCTGTCGTTGATCATCCATACTGACAGCACATTCGTTCAGTTTTGAACAGTGATGATTTGTGACAGTCCCTATATTGTTTACCATAGTAATTTGAATATTCGGTTTAAATTATCAAGCAAGTATGACTTGAAAACAACATTAGGGCTATTTATTTGACTGTAAACAATGTACTTGGATAGTCATTGGCTGCTAATATGATTTTACTAATTAGAGTTTGCAAAGAAGAGTTTTCTGAAATTACATTAATAAGGAGAAAGTCTGAATGTTCGAAAATAAAACTGACTTTACACCAGTTTAATGTAAAGTTAACGGATAGGGGTAAACAAATAACCAAACTCTCTGTCGTTTATCATCCATACTGACAGCCTGACATTGAGGTAAAGTTGCTTTTTTTTTATTCGCACATTTGTTCAATTTTGAACAGTGACGATTTATAACACGGCCCATATAGTGTTTAACACAGTAATCTGAATATTCAGCCAGAGGAAAAATGGTCATGCCCAACAGAGCCTGGATTCTGTCTAGGTTTTTTCCCCTCACTTTGTTAGTTAGTAAAGTTCTTTGTTCTTGTCACCGGCTTGCTTGGAATGGGACTTGTGGAGCTGTGCATTGATAGATTTGCTTTTTAGTGTTTGAACTTTCAGCAGTGAAATTTAAACCACACTGAACTGAACTTCAACTCTGAAATCTGAACTTTACTAGAACTTCTATGTTAAGCGGCTTTGACACAATCTACATTGTGAAAGCGTTATATAAATAAACATGAATTGACTTGAAAATAGCATTCAGTATGACTTCAAAACAACATTAGCAAATAGGATAGTCATTGGCTGCTAATATGATTTCACTAATAAGAGTTTGTAAAGAATACTTTTCTGAAATTACTATGCAATAAATTAATTAAATTATTATTGAGAAAGTCTGAATAAGCGAATATAAAACCAACATTAATTAAATTTAACGTAAGGTTAACGGATAGCGGTTAACAAATAACCGGACTCTGTGTCGTTAGTCATCCATACTAAGAGCTTGACATTGAGGTAAAATTGGTTTTATATTCGCAAATTCGTGCAATTTTGAACGGTGACAATTTGTGACACGATCCCTATATTGTTTACCATGGTATTTGAATATTTAGTCTGATATATCAAGCAAGTATGAAACAACATTAGCACAGTTTATTTGACTGTGAATGTTGTAAGCTAACTTTGATAGTCATTTGCTGCTAAAATTCTTTTATTATTTAGAATTAGCAAATCATACGTTTCTGAAATTATAGTATTAAGGAGAAAGTCTGAATATGAATCCAAATTTATCTCAATAAACAACTTTACCTCAACAGCTTGACAAACTTCTATTTTCAGTCAGTTTATTCTTACCCACAGTGGACTTGCACGCCTCACAGAAAGTGTCATCCGTGAATCTCTCCATCAGGCTGGTTTTCCCCACACCTCTGGAGCCGATGATGATCACCTGCAGTTTATAATCAGCGGCTCTGGGCGGAATCTTCCTGCGGCGCTGCGACGCTCCCACAGCGGGAGAGCCTCCACCGGCCCTCCGTTGGACCCCGAAGCCCGACTCCATCCAGCACTAACAGCTGGTCCACATCTGCCGCACGGTCGCTCGGCTCTAAACAAACCCCCACATCACGAAGGGAAACTTTAAGAAACTTTCGAGCGGCTTTTCGGCGGAGTTAGTCAAAAGTTTTCGGTCTCCTCAGTCGGTTGGTCGGTTGTTGTCCTGCGCTGGGAATAGGAGAGCGGCCCTGACGTCACCTCAACTTCCGGTTCCGACGCATTCCAAAGGAAAAGCGGATTGAAATTCCCTTCAGAATAAACCATAGACGCGATACATATTATACATAATATCATTGATCCAGTGTGGGAAAATAACCAGCAGATATATTTGTATAGTTATTAAATACATAAATAGAAGCTAACAGTAAAACCTATATTGTTGTTTTGGCCATATTATTTTTTGTCTGAACTGTAATGTTTTTTTCAGTAGGTGCCAGACTGCCACTCATATTTTGTCCTTCCTTGACAGTAAAAATGTTTTAAATATTTTTTTATACATTTATACAACAAAAATAATATAGAAAACGATTAAAAATATATTATTTGTACTTTTTTAACAGAAACTAAACATGTAAAAAAGCTATAAATAACAATATATTGTATAAAATTTTACTTTAATTATAACAAATATGCTATTTATGCTGTATGGAATACACATAAAATATTTTAAATACTTTTTCTATATTTTATCTCTTTTTATTTTTATTTTTAATCTATAAATACAGTTAGACTAATATACTATGAATTAATAACAATAATTAAATTATTATATTTGCAAAATAAATAAATAAAAATGTTATCAAGTGTGAAAATTGAGGCTATCTCCAAATAATATAATTATAAACATTTTGCATATAACAGTTGAAGTCAGAATTATTAGCCCTCCTGTATATTTTATTTTCTCAATATCTGGAAATAAGATAAGGAAATAAGATTGCACTAATACATAAACACATCATTATTAATTTATTGTTTGCTAAGCTGTGAAAATTAAAAAAGAAGGAAAGGGTGAAAATGTATTCTATCTCTAAATAATAAAATTATAAACACAATGTATCAGCTTTGCTATTGTGTTTTACATATAATTTGTTTTAGAATATATATATATATATATATATATATATATATATATATATATATATAATTTTTTTTTCTAGTTTTATTCCATATGTTGTAAACATAAAAATAGGTTATGATATATCTATAACTACATTTATCAACTAATATAATAAATGATAATAGTAATAAGAAATAATAATACATAATTCTATAATAATAATAATAATAGCAATAAACATAATAATAATAATTCTTATACGCAATAATAATACACAATTGCATAATAACATTAATACTTTTAAGCAATTTTAATACACAATACTTATAAACAAGAAGAATAGGCTTACATAATTGCATAATAATAATAATAATAATAATAATAATAATAATAATAATAATAATAATAATAATAATAA
>CAIGQZ010001210.1:5507542-5518033 GCA_903798205.1 Danio tinwini
TTTCAGAGCTGCAACATCACTGGAGTGCCCAAAAGCACAAGGTGTGCAATACTCAAGAGACATGGCCAAGGTCAGAAAGGCTGAAAAACGACCACCACTGAACAAGACACACAAGCTGAAACGTCAAGACTGGGCCAAGAAATATCTCAAGACTGATTTTTCTAAGGTTTTATGGACTGATGAAATGAGAGTGAGGCTTGATGGGCCAGATGGATGGGCCCGTGTCTGGATTGGTAAAGGGCAGAGAGCTCCAGTCCGACTCAGACGCCAGCAAGGTGGAGGTGGAGTACTGGTTTGGGCTGGTATTTATATATAGATAGGTAACTAGATAGAATAGACAGAGATTTATTGATCTGTGCAAAAGCTGCCGATCTGTTGCGCGCTGTTGACACAGCTGGTGTGAAAGGCAAATGCCTGTGCACTGTTTTTTGCTCTCCATACATGCTGCTCACGCTTGGGGTGTGAAACGGGCGTTAATATTTGTGACCCTGGACCTCAAAACTAGTCATACGTGTCCATTTTTTCTGAAACTGAGACTTATGCATCACCTAAAAGCTGAATAAATACACTTTCCATCAATGTATGGTGTTTTGGGACAATATTTGGCCAAAATATGTTTATTTGAAAATCTGAAACCTGAGATTTAAAAAAAAATGAAATAAGTCTAAATATTGCGAAAATCGCCTTTAAAGTTGTCCAAATGATTGCTAATTATTAAATATGAAATTATGTCTTCATTAAACATGATCTTTACTAAATGTCCTAATTATTTCTTCTATACATCTGAGCAATTCCAGCATTATGGATGTGACGTTTGCAGTAAAAACTCAAAACATAAATTCACATAGAAAGTATATGTCAACATTATATTGAACAATTATATTTTCCAAAACAACTGACCACAGAGTTATGGGATCAGAAAAATATCAATCTGTAAAATTATTTTTTATTTTAAATGAGAAAAATAAACATGCCAAAAAATGATGTGGCCAAAAAAGTCTGCACATTTACAGCCTACAACATACCTTGTAGAAATTCTGTAAATTAAACTGCACAACCCAAAACCATGATCATCAAAATGATAATGGTCAGGTAAAGGATACCTTACTATAGAACAAACATTGTTGATTTTATTTTATTTGACATTTTTGCATTTATGAGGGAAAAGCTTCGTTATGGATGTGACATCTCTCTGTTATGGATGTGACGGATGTGAAATTGCCACTTGTATGACTTTGGTAAATCAAATATAATAGTTTGAAAAAAGTGACAGAGACATTTTTGAGCATTTTTAAAGTACTGTAAATACTTGCTTGCACAAAAAATGTAGAAACGGTTTCTCTATTTTGGTGACAACTTAATTTTTTTCATGGCAAGGTGGACATTTGCATGGAATCTATAATTTTAATAATAAATTATTAAATATTAGCTATTCCTACAAACATGCCTGTGCAGTTTTAGGATTGGTTTTATGGTCCTAGATCACATTTAAATTTGAAATAAATGTGTTTGCTTTGGCCTGTTGCACCAGCAGTGCATAAGTTAAACCGTATCCTAGTTGTGACTTAAAGGCACACTAAGTTACAACTTACACACTACAAAATATTTTTGTGTTGCACCACTGAACTTAGTTTAAACTTAACGCTACTTTCAACTAAATATTTACGGCAGCATCCCCAGGGTTTAACGATTGAAATGCTTCATTTTTTTTTGGATATTACATCATTCAATGCAACTACGCATGACTTTACGGAGAGCTTATGACCTACTAACTACGGTTTGACTTAAGAACATGTGGTGCAACCGAAGTCAGAACAAATTTAGTTACAAACTAGCTAGCCTCTAGTGTGGACTTTACTAGTTACTAAGCCTCTAGTGTGGACTTCACTAGTTTCTAAGCCTCTAGTGTGGACTTCACGTTCCAGTTTAAAAAAGAACTTATGATCAGCTACCCAGGTCTCTATTCAAATTCTATTCAAAGTCTGTTTGTTTGTTTTTTCGAACACCGACAATAAGAAATGTTTTTTGATCATCAAATCAGCATATTAGAATAATTTCTGAAATAATTTTTTACATTAAAGACTGGAGTAAATTCAGCAGCACTGCAAAAAACCCTGTAAAATATATTCAAATAGAATACAGCTGTTTAATTCAAATAATATTTTTATATATTACTAAATTGTTATTGTTGTTAAATTGTTTGTGCGACACGGTGGCTCAGTGGTTAGCACTGTCGCCTCACAGCAAGAAGGTCGCTAGTTTGAGTCCCAGCTGGGCCAGTTTGCATGTTCTCCCCGTGTTGGCGTGGGTTTCCTCTGGGTGCTCCGGTTTTTCCCCCTCAGTCCAAACACATACGCTATAGGTGAATTGGATGAACTAAATTGTCTGTAGTGTATGAGTGTATGGGAATAAGAGTGTATGGGTTTTTCCCAGTACTGGGTTGCGACTGGAAGGGCATCCGCTGCATGAAACATATGCTGGAATAGTTGGCGGTTCATTCCACTGTGGCGAACCCTGATTAAAAAAGGCACTAAGCCGAAGGAAAATGACTGAATGAATGACTATTTGAAAATCTGAAACTTGGGAGTTACAGAAAATCGCCTTCAAAGTTGTCCAAATGATTACTAATCAAAAATTAAATTAAATAAACAAAATGTCTTCATTAAACATGATCTTTACTAAATGTCCTAATGATTTTTTCTATATATCTATAATTTTAGTTATTAAATATAAAGCATATCAAATATAAAGCATATAAAGCATTCTTAAAGATTCCTCTCACCCTGCTCACTGTCCTACCCTCCGGCTGGCGCTTCAGGCTCCCCCGGACAAAAACCAGCAGAACAGCTTTTGACCTCTGCCTCCCACTGACTCTTTTGCCCCCCTTAATACACCCCTCCCCCCACACCCTCCCCATAACTTATACTTTTCATAATGACTGCTCTATTTAACATTTGCACATTTAAAAATTGCGCATATTCATTGCACTGATTCATTTATTTGAACTGGACATACCCACTGCACATGTACATTTGTAATTATGTACACACCCACTGTACATATACATTTGTAATTATGTTTATCTATCTGCACACTTCTGATTATTAATAGCAACCTGTACAGATACCCATCTATTGTAAATCTCTGTTCATAGCTAACACAACCTGTATATAATGTTCATAATACATCTATTTGTAAATATCAGCATAGTTTTTCTATAACTGCACTTTATAACTTATACCTGTATCCTGCACTTCTTGCACTCCTGGTTAGACTTAAACTGCATTTCGTTGCCTTGTACTTGTAATGACAATAAAGTTGAATCTAATCTAATCTAATCTAAAAATATACTGTAGGTCTTTCCCAGTAGTGGTTTGTGGCTGGAAGGGCATTCGCTGTGTAAAACATATGCTGGAATAGTTGGCAGTTCATTTCGCTGTGGTGACTTCTGATAAATAAGGGACTAAGCCGAAGGAAATTAAATGAATGAATGAATTAAATTAAAGCATGGTTGGCTATTCCTACAAACATAACCATGTGACTTAAGAGCAGTTTTATGATCTTGGTTTTCAAGTCTATTCAAATTTCACAAAAATAAAACAGCAAACTTTTATTTTTAACACAGACAATACGAAATGTTTTTTGATCATCAAATCAGCATATTAGAATAATTTCTGAAAGATCTTTTGACATTAACGACTGGAGTAAATTCACCACCGTGAAAGAATAAGAAAAAAGAAATATTGAAATAGAATATAGCTATTTTAAATTCAAATAATATTAATATATTACTAATTTGTTATTGTTGTTCAAATGTTCTTATCAACCCTATTGAACAGTAATGATGATTTTATTTGACTAAGTTGGTTTCATTCTCTCATTCAGTACTGTATTTACTTAACTCAAATTCACAGTCTCTTCCATGCAGCAAAGTAAGTAACAAACTAGTTAACCATAATGAACTATGCTAAATGAATCTATTAGTAATAGTAGGGCTGCACGATGTTGGGAAAAAAAACTGACTCAGCAGATGACTTGAATAGCTGGTGATGAATTCATAATTTTAGATTGATTGGGATGATTAAAAACAATAAAAAGACAAGCAAAGTTAAATACAACAGAGAAAAGATATGTAAATGAAATAATACCATTTAATAATAATAATAATAATAATAATAATAACACTGTATCGTTTTAATTGAGTAAATAATTAAAAAACGTACAATTAATCTCTAAGCTACAAATAGATAATTTATTGTGCCCAAATGATGTAAGTTTGCTTCAAATTCTTACAGTCAGGTCTAAAACTTCACTCTAAGGTTAAAAACAAAAAATTACTCCACTATGTTGGTAACTGTGATGTCTGGTCAACTAAAATCGCAACTACATTGCAGATGCCTGCGATGTGACTATTGCAGACTCGCACATTGCGATATCGATGCTGAAACGATATATCGTGCAGCCCTAATAAATAGTCAACATCATACTACACTACTGTTCCATTGTTAACTATCATTATCACTATCTATGTTTGTGTAAACTCCTCATCTGATTTCAGTCCATAATAAAATGTGTTTTTCTTTTTGTCAGAGCGTATGAACAAGCTGGTATGATGCTAAAGGTGAGCTGCATCATAATCATTCTGAATGCTCTGTCGATGCATTTTTCTTTTTCATTGAGGCAGCCTTTTCCAGAATTAGCTTCCAGAGTCGTTTTTTATTTTTTTGCTGTAATTTAGTGTTGTTCATCACCTAATAATAAATGTGATCATAAATGTGTCATTGATTTGAAGAGTATACCTTGTACCACCTGACAAATGTCTTGTCGTGGATCCCAGTTGTAAGAGCAACAAATAATGACTTCTAGTTGATCATTTGGAAAAGTGGCAGAAGGTAGATTTTTCTGATGAATCATCTGTTGAACTGCATCCCAATCATCACAAATACTGTAGAAGACATTTTGGAATCCGCACGGTTTGGGGTTACATTCAGTATGGGGGCGTGCGAGAGATCTGCAGAGTGGATGGGCAACATCAACGGACTGAGGTATCAAGACGTTTGTGCTGCACAATTTGTGCAGAAGGTCAAGGTGCTCCAGGATTGGCCAGCCCAGTCACCAGACATGAACATTATTGAGCATGTCTGGGGTAAGATAAAGATGAATCCAAAGACTCTTGATGAACTCTGGGAGTCCTGCAAGAACGCTTTATTTGCCATTTCAGATGACTTTATTAATAAGTGATTTGAGTCATTGCAGTGATGTATGGATGCAGTCCTCCAAGCTCATGATGGAGTCAGACACAATATTCATCCTGTTTCCACTGCAGCATGACTTTATATTCAAAACTGGACATTATTTCTGTTAAGTGACAAGACTTTTGTCTAAGCAAAGTCAGACCTTACTGTCCTAATTAAATCATTCAAAATCAAGGCATGATCATATTTTATTTTGGTCAAATAAGTGTAATCTAGAGGCCTTTGCCTTTCATATAAGCCACTTCGGACACCAAATGATCAACTAGAAGTCTAGAACTAGAAGTTATTATTTGCTGTTCCTAAAACTTGAATAGGCGACAAGACTTTTGTCAGGAAGTGTACTGTTATATTTTTTCCATGTTTCTGAAAGATCTTTGTTTGAAAGAAGGTTGCTTATAATGGATTAAAAAGCACAGAAAAAAACTAAAATATTTCTACAATTTAAACTAAACTATTTAGTTAAATAGTGATTTTGGCCATAGTGTGTGTGTGTGTGTGTGTGTGTGTGTGTGTGTGTGTGTGTGTGTGTGTGTGTATGGGTGTTTCCCAGTACTGGGTTGTGGCTGGAAGGGCATCCGCTGTGTAAAACATATGCTGGAATAGTTGGCAGTTCGTTCCGCTGTGGCATCCTCTGATAAAATCAGAGACTAAGCTGAAGGAAAATGAATGTGGTGCCCCTTTAAAAAAGCAGTAATGTCCATTATTTGTAATAGATAATGTCCCAATTTTGTAATAGAGGAATCTTATTTTCACCTCAGGTCAAGACGAGGGTAAAATAATTGTCCTTTAGTTTATAACTGCTGTAACAAATTTACTGACCGAATATGCGTTTATCTTTTTCACAAAAACGTCACTAGCTTACTGTAAACCTAACACAAACACTTTTAGAGATGGTCAGATAGTGACTCTTGTTGACCCTGCAGGACATGAAGAAAATGCCTGAAGCTATTCAGCTGATAGAGAAGGCCAGCATCATGTATGTGGAGAACGGCACATCTGGCACTGCTGGAATGGCACTGGACAGAGCTGGGAAGTGAGTATAATGACTGACCATAACTCGGAAATGAGCAGAAAACGACATGCTTGTATTATGCTTAGACACATGCAGATATTGGGACTATTCATAGGGCTGTTGTACATCAATACTGTGCAATAAGGCGCAGACTCGCAATGAAAACTATTTAAGCTTTTATTAATCTTAGCTGAGTTTTTTTTTCTTAGTTAATGCCTAAACATGTTAAAATCGTAGTCGTAATCCGATTACAAATCATAAAATGCTTATTGTTATGTTTATATAAAAATAAAACATGCAAACGTAATGGCAAATCATGCTAGAAACATGCTAGCACCATGATTCCCCTGCTGAAAAAATCCAGCTTAAACCAGCCAAAGATGGTTGGCTGGTTTTAGCTGGTCGACCAGCCTGGTTTTAGAGGGGTTTTGGCCATTTCCAGGCTGGTTTCCAGACATTTCCAGCCTGGTCTTAGCTGGTCAGGCTGGAAGATGACCAGCTTAAACCAGCTAAAACCAGCTTGACCAGCCTGGATTAAGCTGTACATAGCTGGTTTTGGCTGGTCAAGCTGGTTTTAGCTGGTCAACTCTCAGCCTGACCAGCTAAGACCAAGCTGGAAATGGCTGGAAACTAGCCTGCAAATGGCCAAAACCCCTCTAAAACCAGGCTGGTCAACCAGCTAAAACCAGCCAATCAGCTTAGGCTGGTTTAAGCTGGATTTTTTTTTTGCAGGGTCATGTTAACAATGTGTTAAATCATAATACATACATGTTGAAACTTGTTAGAAATATACTAGCAACAAGCGACATCCGGTTAACAATGTGCCAACCAATAAGAAACAGTGTGCGAAGTCACTACAGTATAAACATGCTAGCATTGTGTTAAGTAAAATTAGAAGCAAGCTAGCAACGTGCTATATGTTAGCAGTGTACTTATTCATGAATAAACTGTGCTAAATCATCCTACATGCATGAAACATGTTAGCAATGTGCTAATTCAAGATGGAATAGTTTTGAATTATACATACATACAAAAACAGGCCAGTATTGGGCTAAATAATGTTAGAAACATGCTACATCATGTTAGAAAATGTGTTATTTCAAAGCCATTGTAAAACCGTATGTTAAAACATGCTAGCATTATGCTAAATGCTCATGTTATCAATCAACCTTTTTATGTAGTACTTTGTTTATGCTTTACACTAGTAAAAACAAATTATACCACACAACTAGAAAGCAAACATTGCAAAAACAATACAAGATAGCAATTAGCTAAAGCATATATAGACATGCTAACAATGTGTTAATCATGTCACAAACATGCTAAAATGCATTATCTATCTGTCTGTCTGTCTGTCTGTCTGTCTGTCTGTCGTGTTAAGTGAAATTAGAAGCATGCAAGCAACTTGCTACATGTTAGCAGTGTACTTATTCGTGACTAAACTGTGCTAAATCATCCTACATGCAAACAAGTTAGCAATATGCTAATTCAAGATGGAATAGTGTTAAATCATACTACAAACATAAAAAACAAGCCAGTGCTGTGCTAAATAAGGTGAAAAACATGCTCAACATGTTAGAAAGATAGTTCTTTCAAAACCATTTCTAAACCGTATGTTAACCCTGCTGAAAAAAACAGCATATGCTGGTAAGGTATGTTTTGATTCTGGTATGCTGGACTTGCTGGTCTTAATGCTGGGTTTGCTGGTCTTGATGCTGGTTTTGCTGGTTTTGATGCTGGTCTTGCTGGTTTCAGTGCTGGTCTCAATGCTGGTCTTGCTGGCCTGAGTGCTGGTCCTGACCAGCATTGAGACCAGCAAGACCAGCATTAAAACCAGTAAGACCAGCATACCAGCATCAAAACATACCTTACCAGCATATGCTGTTTTTTTCAGCAGGGAAAACATGCTAGCAATATGCTAAATCATGTTATCAATTAACCTTTTTATGTAGTAGTTTATTTATGCTTTCCAGCAGTAAAAACAAATTATATGACAACTAGAACGCAAACAATGCAAAAACAATACAAGTTAGCAATTAGCTAAAGCATATATAGATATGTAACACTGTATATAACACTAACAATGTGTTAAATCATGTCACAAACATGCTAAAATGCATTATCTATCTAATTAGATAATGGGGGTTGGCGGATGGGCGGGATCGCGAATGAAAGTAAAGAGTGTGGGGGTGGGGGTGGGGGGGCGGCATCACAGATAAAAGTGAAAAGTGGGGGTGGGGGGTGTTGGGGGGAAGCGCGGATGAAAGTGAAGGTGGGGGCTGGGGGTTGCTAAAAAATTTAGCCTGAGCTGGTTGGCTGGTTTTAGCTGGTTGACCAGCCTGGTTTTAAAGGGGTTTTGGCTATTTCCATGCTGGTTTTCAGCCATTTCCAGCCTGGTCAGGCGTGAAAATGACCAGCTAAAACCAGCTAAAACCAACTTGACCAGCCTGGTTTAAGCTGGACATAGCTGGTTTTGGCTGTGCTCCCAACCAGGCTAGGCTGGTCGAGCTGGTTTTAGCTGGTCATCTTCCAGCCTGACCAGCTAAGACCAGGCTGGAAATGGCTGGAAACCAGCCTGGAAATGGCCAAAACCCCTCAGGCTGGTCGACCAGCTAAAACCAGCCAACCATCCTAGGCTGGTTTAAGCTGGAGTTTTTTCAGCAGGGGAGAGATGTCGCGTGCCCTTGATAATGTCTCTGGGGGCCCCATGAATTTATTTATTTATTTAGGTTTTAATGCCATATCAGCAGCATTGGCTATATTCATGGCAAAAACATATACTAATAAATATACAATATAGAAGTATACAATAAATACAATAAAATCAGTTTCTTAACAATTATACATTGTAAAAAACAACAACAAAAAGTATACAAGTAGCAACAGTACTGAAAGAGTCATATACAATCTTTTAGTCTGATTAAAGATAAATATTCTAAAAGTGTTCCAGAAGGCACCTTTTCAAACATTTCACTTAAAATATTTCCCGAATAAAAACGTTCTCTAATATCATTTAAAAATACACATTCTATTAAAATATGCTTTACCGTCAAAATATTCTTACACAAGTCACAAACAGGCTTTTCTTCCCCTTTCAATAAATATGCATGTGTGAGTCTTGAGTGTCCAATTCTGCATCTTGTATGTACAACCTGGTCATGTCTATTTTCAAAATGGTAATTTTTTCTTTCATTTACAAATGGATTCACTTCATACAATTTGTTATCCCTACATTGGTCCCATTCCATTTGCCATTTCTCATTAATATACTGATTTAAAACAGGTTTCACATCAGACACAGGGATTTCACATTCTGTTATTTCTAACTGTAAGGCTTCCTTAGCTGCTTTATCTGCACGTTCATTTCCAAGGAATCCCATATGACCAGGTATCCAGCAGAAAATGATATCAAAGTCTTTAGTCTTTAAAAGGTCCACTTTTTCTATTATACTAAAAATCATCGGATGATCAGTTTTCAGAGATTTAAGTGCTTGTAAGCAGGACATCGAATCTGTGCAAATTAAAAACTGGCGTTGCTGTTCTTTTTCTATTTGCTCCAGAGCTAAAAACAGTGCACAAGCTTCAGCTGTGAATATCGAGCTTTGTCCAGGATTACTTTTTCTAAAACACTCTGAACCAATCACTGCTGCAGCAGATACTCGTCCATCTGATTTTGAACCATCTGTATACACTGGTACATAAGTTGGTAGATTGCATCGGATATTCATAAATTCTTCCTGGTAAACATTTGGGTGGATTTCCATTTTTTTAAACTGAGACAGGTGCATTATAATAGATGGCTTTTTAATATACCAAGGTCATATAGGGCATACATGCATCGTTGTTATTATATCCAGATTGATATCCAACTTCTCCAAGTGAGTTTTCATTCGAATTCCGAAAGGTCTGATGTATCTGGGTTTGTCTTCATATAGGTGCTGATACTGAGGGTGGAAAACTGTAGAAAATGCTGGGTTGTCTTTATTAGCATTCAGCTTGACTGCATAGTTGAGAGCCAGTTTCAATCTTCTGTTATAAAGTGACATTTCTCCTGCTGCTGTATATAAACTTTGAATTGGAGAAGTCCTGTATGCTCCAAGAGCAAGTCTCAGTCCTGTATGATGTACTGTATCAAGCATCTTTATGTATGATATCCTTGCAGATCCGTAAACTATGCTCCCAAAGTCCATTTTTGATCTAATAAGTATCCTGTAAAGTCTTAAA
>CAIGQZ010001210.1:5528246-5556236 GCA_903798205.1 Danio tinwini
TGTGTGTGTGTGTGTGTGTGTGTGTGTGTGTGTGTGTGTGTGTGTGTGTTATATATTTATTATGCATATATAAATACACACACACTAACAAAACTGACAAAAGGCAAAACTGAAGGAAAAAATGCTCCAAGAACAAGCAGGAACTGAAGACAGTTGAGGTAGAGGCCTTGCAGAGCCTCATTAGGAATGAAACCCAGCATCTAGTGATGTCTATGCGTTCCAGACTTTAGGTTGTAATTGACTGCAAAGGATTTGCAACCAAGTATTAAAAAGTGAAAGTTTGATTTAAGATTATTATTCTGTCCAATTACTTTTGGTCCCTTAACAAGTGGGAGGCACATATGCAAGCTGTCGAGATTCCTACAACATTCACCTGATTTAGTTGTAAATACCCTCAAATTAAGCTGACAGTCTGCAATTAAAGCACATCTTGTTTGTTTAATTTCAATAACTGTGTTGGTGTATAGAGCCAAAAATGTTAGAATTGTGTCGATGTCCCAATATTTATGGATCTAACTATATAATCATGCAAATTAAATATAAACTTTAATATCTTTGTAACAAAACTGTTTTGTTTCAATGTATGGTTGTGCATCACATATACATAATAAATATATAGAAATCACACACATATATCAAAACAAGCTTAATTTGGATGTGATTCATTTTTGCCCAGCACTGAAAATAACATCTTGTCTAAACGTACAAGTAATGTTCACAAAATCACATCTGTATATTGGTGAGTTAGTAATGAGTACCTGTTGTGTGTGTTTAGTATGCCAAGCTGGCCATCTCTCTGAAGGTGCCGGGCGGCGGTGGAGGAAAGAAGAAGAAATCTCCTGCGCCTCCACAAGGGGGCAGCGCAGGACTACCAGCGCCTAAGGAGGACGACGATTACGAGGGAGGCTTGTGTTAATTCATCACATCACAACAGTGTGTATGTATGTGTGTGTGTTGTGTGTGTGTGTGTGTGTGTGTGTGTGTGTGTGTGTGTGTGTGTGTGTGTGTAAGCATCAGTGTTTCCTCCCTTTGTGTAAAGTGGAGTCACTCCTGAGGAATTCTGTTCCTGTGTCCTGCCTGTGGGGCTTTTCTGTGCATTTAAACACATCAGAAAACTACACACACACACACACACACACACACACACACACACACACACACACACAGCTGTGGACACACACGTTTCTCTGCCACCAGCTGCACCATATCTTTGGTTTCCTTAGAAAAAAGAAAGACAGAAAAAAATAAGGTCTTTTGGTTTACTGCCAAAAAATAAGCTCTGTTATACACTGAAATCTGTAAATCTGCATCACTTTTGTTTCCTCAGAAATGTATAAATAAATAAATATAAAAAAAAAAGTATTGGTTTACTGCAAAAAAGCTTTTCTATACATCAGGGGTGTCTAAACTTGGTTCTGGAGGGCCGGTGTCCTGCAGATTTTAGCTCAGGGGTGTCTAAACCCGGTCCTGGAGGGCTGGAGTCCTGGAGATTTTAGCTCCAACTTGCTTCAACACACCTGTGGGGTGTTTCATAAAAGTGGTTTAGAAAAGCGGGGATTAAAGTCAAAAGCCTGACTTCAGTGAGCTAAACTGAACGTCCACTGTTAAATCGGTTCCATAACAGCAGGTTGAAGATCATTTGATCTAACTAATCTGTGTTCAGTTTAAATAATCTACATAACTGCTCGTGCATGTTACTGTTGTGAAAGCCTGAAGGTCGAGAATAGATGCATCGATTATGTTATGTGCTAACATAGCGACTACGAGAAATGAAAGAGCTCTGAAATGAGACACAATACCTTAAATATAATCCAATACTACAGTACGGCTTGCAACAAAGCAAGAGAGAAGGCTGACAGGAAATTGCAGATAAAAAAAAATAGGCCATTATTTAGGCCTATTAATGTTAAATTAATATTTGTCACAAAACATATTATATGTATTAAATATGTTTGGTGTATATATATATATATGTCGCCCCCCTTTGAATATTTTTTTTAAGTATTTCCCAAATGATGTTTAACAGAACAAGGAAATTTTCACAGTATGTCTGACAATATTTTTTATTCTGGAGAAAGTCTTATTTGTTTTATTCTGACTAGAACAAAAGCAGCTTTAAATTTTTTAATAACCATTTTAAGGACAAAATTATTAGCCCCTTCAAGCTATTTTTTTTCAGATAGTCTACAGAACAAACCATCGTTATAAAATAACTTGCCTAATTACCCTAACCTGCCTAGTTAACCTAATTAACCTAGTTAAGCCTTTAAATGTCACTTTAAGCTGTATAGAAGTGTCTTGAAAAATATCTAGTCAAATATTATTTACTGTCATCATGACAAAGATAAAATAAATCAGTGATTAGAGATGAGTTATTAAAACTATTATGATTAGAAATGTGTTGAAAAAAACCTCTCCGTTAAACAGAAATTGGGAAAAAAAATAAACAGGGGCGCTGTATACACCTGTATACATACTGTATATGGTGTATATATATGTATGGTGTGTGTGTGTGTGTGTATATATATATATTACTATTAGGTGACTATAAAATTTTATTCATTATTAAGAGATTAAGTGAATTAAAATGGCATCAAATTACGGCAGATGAATTTTAATATTATCTTAATTAAACTTGAACTTAAGACTTAGATGGGTTAACCTGAGAGTTAACCTACCCCGGACCAGGCTAGTTTCCCAGCATACGTTTCCAGAGTAACTGAGTTTGAACTATCGTAAATTTGATTTATAAAACCGATTCCGCCATTAATAAACCTGACTTAAGAAAACAAGCCTGGATTTTTCTATAAGCTTGGTTTATGGAACAGGCCCCCTACCCCTGTTTCTAGAAAGCCTAGTAAAGCTGTGGTCACACTGTACTTTTCTCCCCATATACTTCCATTCATACGCACACGAATGCGGCAGACTGGAAACGCAAGCTTGTGTGCAAGTTTCGCAGTTCGCTGTGTTGGAATGTTCAAGCTTGGTGAACTCTGACCTGCGAAATCGCATCACTTGATTGTACAGAAGTGTAAAATGGACCAATCGCTCACTATTTTAATGTCTAATCATCTTGTCAAATCCTGTTCCTTTTCACAGCGCCATACAACAGAATTACACATGCTCGAACTCTGGTGTGACCGTGGCATAAGAGCTTGATTAGCTAGCCCAGGTGTGTTGGGGTTGGAATTAAACTTCCTTCCAGGACCGAGTTTGCAAACCCCTGCTATACATTGTAATTTCTAAATCTGCATCACTTTGGTTTCTTCAGAAATAAATAAATGAATATAGCCAGCACCCCTGGTTTAGCTCCAACCCTAATCAAGCACACCTGAACCAACTAATCAAGCTCTCACTATATACTAGAAACTTCCCAGCAGGTGTGTTGAAGCAAGTTAAAGGTAAACTCAGCAGGACACCGGCCCTCCAGGACAGAGTTTGTACACCCCTGCTATACATTGTAATTTCTAAATCTGCATCTTTTTGGTTTCCTCAGAAATAAATAAATGAATATAAATAAACAAATAAATATTCAATATAAAAAACTGCTTTAGGTCTATTGCAAAAAATAAGCTCTGTTACACGTTACACAGAAGCTCTGTTTCTTATGCTGTGTTCACACCAGACGTGGCACATACAGGGAGTGCAGAATTATTAGGCAAGTTGTATTTTTGAGGATTAATTTTATTATTAAACAACAACCATATTCTCAATGAACCCAAAAAAACTCATTAATATCAAAGCTGAATATTTCTGGAAGTAGTTTTTAGTTTGAGCTATTTTAGGAGGATATCTGTGTGTGCAGGTGACTATTACTGTGCATAATTATTAGGCAACTTAACAAAAAACAAATATATACCCATTTCAATGATTTATTTTCACCAGTGAAACCAATATAACATATCAACATTCACAAATATACATTTCTGACATTCAAAAACAAAACAAAAACTAATCAGTGACCAATATAGCCACCTTTCTTTGCAAGGACACTCAAAAGTCTGCCATCCATGGATTCTGTCAGTGTTTTGATCTGTTCACCATCAACATTGCGTGCAGCAGCAACCACAGCCTCCCAGACACTGTTCAGAGAGGTGTACTGTTTTCCCTCCTTGTAAATCTCACTTTTGATGACGAACCACAGGTTCTCTATGAGGTTCAGATCAGGTGAACAAGGAGGCCATGTCATTAGTTTTTCTTCTTTTGGACCAGGGGTCACCAAACTTGTTCCTGGAGGGCAGGTGTCCTGCAGATTTTAGCTCCAACCCTAATCAAACACACCTGAACAAGCTAGTCAAGGTCTTACTAGGTATACTTAAAACATCCAGGCAGGTGTGTTGAGGCAAGTTGGAGCTAAACCCTGCAGCCCTCTAGGCCCAAGATTGGTGACCCCTGTTTTAGACCCTTTCTTGCCAGCCACGCTGTGGAGTACTTGGACGCGTGTGATGGAGCATTGTCCTGCATGAAAATCATGTTTTTCTTGAAGGATGCAGACTTCTTCCTGTACCACTGCTTGAAGAAGGTGTCTTCCAGAAACTGGCAGTAGGACTGGGAGTTGAGCTTGACTCCATCCTCAACCCGAAAAGGCCCCACAAGCTCATCTTTGATGATATAAGCCCAAACCAGTACTCCTCCTCCACCTTACTGGCGTCTGAGTCGGACTGGAGCTCTCTGCCCTTTACCAATCCAGACACGGGCCCATCCATCTGGCCCATCAAGACTCACTCTCATTTCATCAGTCCATAAAACCTTAGAAAAATCAGTCTTGAGATATTTCTTGGCCCAGTCTTGATGTTTCAGCTTGTGTGTCTTGTTCAGTGGTGGTCGTTTTTCAGCCTTTCTGACCTTGGCCATGTCTCTGAGTATTGCACACCTTGTGCTTTTGGGCACTCCAGTGATGTTGCAGCTCTGAAATATGACAAAACTGGTGGCAAGTGGCATCTTGGCAGCTGCACGCTTGACTTTTCTCAGTTCATGGGCAGTTATTTTGCTCCTTGGTTTTTCCACACGCTTCTTGCGACCCTGTTGACTATTTTGAATGAAACGCTTGATTGTTCGATGATCATGCTTCAGAAGCTTGGCAATTTTAAGAGTGCTGCATCCCTCTGCAAGATATCTCACTATTTTTGACTTTTCGGAGCCTGTCAAATCCTTCTTTTGACCCATTTTGCCAAAGGAAAGGAAGTTGCCTAATAATTATGCACACCTGATATAGGGTGTTGATGTCATTAAACCACACCCCTTCTCATTACAGAGATGCACATCACCTAATATGCTTAATTGGTAGTAGGCTTTCGAGCCTATACAGCTTGGAGTAAGACAACATGCATAAAGAGGATGATGTGGTCAAAATACTCATTTGCCTAATAATTCTGCACTCCCTGTATAAATAGACGAATGAACATTTTGAGTTTACTCGCTTCATTCGTGCGTCAAATTCGCTTCACAATAGACGTGGATTCACATCATGGGCAGGGCTTCTGTCTGTCAGGCGACTCTAGCTTTTTTGCTAAATGGCTAACATGGATTTTATTGAGACAGTGTATATGAGCTTTAGGAAGGCTGATAAACACCACTAGATCCTTTCAGAAGTGCACCCAGCTCCGTGAGTTCATCAACTCCTCCAGAAACTACACCTGTATGATGGAGGCTTTCAGCAGTGCTTCAGGCTCAGCTGAGTCCAGTTTGATGAACTGTTGTCTGGTGTTGGCAAAATGATTTTTCCTCGGGATACCAACAACAGGCGCTACATCATAATTAATCACGCCCCTACAAGAGCAACCTCATGATTGGTTAATGCGTCAAATAAAGTTTTCAACTCCAACTTGAGCGATTCACGCGAAATGCAAGATACGCGAGTTAAGTGCATCAAACGCGCAAAATGATCAACTCGCGCCGTGTCATTTGCGCAGGTCGTGCTACAGGATGTCTATTTGCATCATTGACTTAACATGTAAATGACTTGTGCTTGGCGTTTCATCCGCGTCTGGTGTGAACGCAGCACTATGATGAGTTGGACTAATTTAAGACGCATAAATCCATTTGTAAACATTTAAAAGCTCAACATACGGTACGCTTATTAACAGTCACATTATTACGGCTTTATCACAATACAATAAGGCAGATTGAATGACAGTCTTGTCTTAATGTCATTTTGAATATGAATATGTTCATAGTATATATGGTGATTTTGATTGTCGCCTCGCAGCAAGAAGGCTGCTGGTTCGAGCCTCGGCTGGGACAGTTGGCATTTCTGTGTGGAGTTTGCATGTTCTCCTTGTGTTCGTGTGGGTTTCCTCCAGGTACTCCGGTTTCCCCTACAGTCCAAAGACATGCAGTACAGGTGAATTGGGTAGGCTAAACTGTCTGTAGTGTATGAGTGTGAATGAGTGTGTATGGATGTTTCCCACAGATGGGTTGCAGCTGGAAGGGCATCCGCTGCGTAAAACGTGCTGGATAAGTTGGCGGTTCATTCCGCTGTAGTGACCCCAGATTGATAAAGGGAAAATGAATGAATGAATGGTGATTTTGAACTTTACAGGACAATTTTAAAGTGATTTATATCAAATTCGCCAGATTTCCTGACTCTTTCCTTCATTCAAAAAAAAAAAGCTGAGTTTTCGTAACCCAATGTTGGGCCCAATAGGGACTAACCCAACCATTGGGTTAAAAAGTGTGATGGAAATTTAACAAAAAAAAAAAGTATTGACCAACTCAGAATTTCTCTTTTTAATTAGATTCAGATTCTGTTTCATTTCTTTAATAAGAGTTTACTTTACTAATCGTAAAGCTACCCTGGCATTTTTAGGAACTCTCATTTTGTGTCATCGTTTCAAGTTCGGGGAAACACGGTGGCTCAGTAGTTTGAGTCCCGGCTGGCTCAGTTGGCATTTCTGTGTGGAGTTTGCATGTTCTCCCCATGTTAGCGTTGGTTTCCTCCGGGTGCAATGGTTTCCCCCACAGTCCAAACACATGCTCTATAGGTGATTCGGATGAACTAAATTGGCCATAGCGAATGAGAGTGTGTATGGGTGTTTCTCAGTACTGGGTTGCAGCTGGAAGGGCATTTACTGCGTAAAACATATGCTGGTGGTTCATTCCGCTGTGGCAAATGATAAACAAAGAGACTAAGCTGAAGGAAAATGTAATGAAATCTAACACTAAAGTGATCCATATTTGACCCAACACTGGGTTATGACAACCCAGCATTTATTTTTTTTTGAGTGAAGTCAAGAAATCTGACAAATGTTAGCTGAATAATTCTGTAAAGTGGATCAGATCACCACGCGCTATATAAAAACTAAATATGAATTCTACAAATTTAGAGTCATTTTACGGATTCGTTTTTGAAAGCAGCTTCACAACCGTCTGCCAAAATAAAAGTTTGCTTGAACTTGAAATGATGACAAATTAGAGTTCCTTAAAATGCCAGTGTTGCTTTATCATTAGTAGAAATGATTGTTAAAGAATTAAAACAGAAAGCATAAATAAATAAGAATTAAAAATGGTCTAAATGGTGATGCGGTGGCACAGTGGGTAGCACAATCGCCTCACAGCAAGAAAGTCGCTGGTTCGAGCCTCGGCTAAGCCAGTTTGCATTTCTGTGTGGAGTTTGCATGTTCTCCCCGTGTTCACATGGGTTTCTTCCGGGTTCCCCCACAAGTCCAAAGACATGCGGTATAGATGAATTGGGTAAACTAAATTGTCCATAGTGTATGTGTGTAAATGAGTGTGTATGGATGTTTCCCAGTGATGGGTTGCAGCTGGAAGGGCATCCGCTGTGTAAAACATATGCTGGATAAGTTGGCGGTTCATTCCACTGTGGCGACCCCAGATTAATAAAGGGATTAAGCCGAAAAGAAAATGAATGACTGAATGAAACATGGTCAAAATAAGGTAATTTGTGTAAAGGAAAACTTTGATGTCGCCACAATTAAGCTTCATACAACTTTTAAGTTTACTTCAAACCATTATTGCTTAAAGCTTGTGAATATTTAGCAAAAAAATATGATTATGAGAACACAGTGAGGCTGTGAAAGAGACAGCTTTTTTTTTTTTAGGTGTTTTTTCAGATGCTTTTTCAATACAAGTACTGTAAAAGCTTTTAAAGAGGAGCATGTTAAAAGAGGAGAGATAATAATACACTAAAATATATGGAGCTTGTAATAATCACAGTCCCTATTCCCCCAAAAAATAACTCAAAGGGGCAGTTTCCCCCAAAATGACCACCAGCCTTCACTTATTCAAACCCTATTTGTCTTTCTTACTTCCGTTGAACACAAAAGAAGATATTTTGAAGAATGCTCACAACCTGTAACCATAGACTTCCATAGTGTTTGTTTTTCATACTATTGATGTCAATGGTTACAGGTTTCCAGCATTCTTCAAAATATCTTCTTTTGTGTTCAACAGGAGGAGGAAACTCAAACAGGTTTGTAATTGTTCATTTTAGGGTGAACTATCTCTTTAAAATAAACCGTAAGCATTTTTACAATATGGGTGTTCAAAGTATCAGTAAAATATCATCCTTATTTGACTCCACAGCATAATTTAGATATGAAAACATGCATTTTTAAAGCTGCTATGTGTATTTTAATAAACCATCATGTTTGAGGTCAGAGTCTGTGCAGTTTATATTGTAGAAAAGATAAATAAATAGTTTTATTCTCCACAGATTTAATGTTACACTCGTTATTTGAAAACCCTCATTATGAAAGCATTAGTGGACGATTCTTCCATGGTTTTATTATCATGTTAAATTAAACTCACTAAATAAAAACAATGGTTTTGTTGTAAACTTAAGCTAAATTAAACATTGGAACTGCAGTGTTTACAATGGAGTTACGAACACTCATCTTCCATTGGGCAAACATACAGATAGCCCCGCCCCTAAATGCACACCATTAGTTGAGCTGTTTGATTGACGTGTCATTTGATGCTGCTAGTGGTACAGAATTGTAAAGACATTGGTAGACAATAGTGTATATTATAAGCACTGGATTTTTTTTTTTTGATGTGTGTGTATGTGATTAATGTTGCACAAAATATGTTTGGAAATATTATTTGATAAGAAAATGTCTTGTCGTGTGTACAGTATATGCTCCTTATCTTTATTCGTGAACAGTCTGTGTTGTCAAAGTGATCGCTAATAAGATTTGTAAAATACTATATTATGTACAGTAACTTATTTGAAGTGTTTCAGTGTGCCGTGTCAGAGATATACAAGCCGACAGGCATAAACCACTTAATAAAAGTACTGTTAAGGCTGTTTTTGCTGATATTTGTATTATTTTGAAGAAAAACTTCACCCAAAATTGACAAATTTGTCATAATTTACTCATATTTTACTTGTTTTAAACTTGTTGAGCACAAAAGAAGATATTTAGAAAAATGCTAAACACCTGTAACCATTGACTTCCATTTTTTTTGTTTTTGTTTGTTTGTTTTTTACTATGGCAGTCAATGGTTACCGGTTTTTAGCATTCTTCAAAATATCTTCTTTCGGCCCAATCGTAGTTCTATTTTTGTACCCCTACCCTTTGAAACAGAGTGTGAAGTGGAAGGGCTTCAAAATTGACCTCTAAGAAATGGCACAACACTACAGCACCTGCACACATCATCATATGTCATCGTGAGCTCTTCCTTCACATGAGATCGATGATCACGACTGCTGTAGTTATTCCAGTTGTGTTATTTTTTACAGTATCTTCAGGAAATCACTGAATGCATATATTATATTATCATATAATGTTGTAATAAGCTCTTAACTGCACTGTGCATTTACACCAAGGCCATATTTATCTATGTAAACACAAGAAAACAACTACTATTATAGCAGACATTAAAAAAGCTCATTAGACTTTTCTGACAGGGTATTTGAGTGTCATCGAATGACAGATGTGAAAGTATATGTGGGACTAATATACAGGAGTTATTATTATTATGGATTATAGATGGCAAAATTTAGTGTTCTTTAAAAAGCATGAGGGAAAATGTGGTAATGAATGTATTTAAAACATGTGCTTGTTTGTTGTAAAAATTCGTAATAATGACAAAATACTAATTTTCTTACTCTCCATGTGCAATCATGTTGCCGTTGTAGATGGTGTATTCTGGGAAATTTTCGTACCCCTTGGTTTCACGCAACGCAACCTCAAGGCAATTCATACGTTTTTGATTTAGTGGCTAATTCGTATGAATTTGTACGATCAAATTTGTACAATTTAGTACAATTTGCTCATCACCCAACGATGGTTGGGTTTAGGGGTGGGGATTGGTACCACGCCTCCTTTTTAAAATTGTACAATTTCACACGACTGAACTTGTACAAATTTGTACGAATTAGCTACTTAACTGACAAAACGTAATAATACTTACGTTTTCTTGTAAGATCAGGGTGTTTCAAATGTGGTCCTAAAAATCTGTTTCAAGGGCTATCTAGCCCTTCCCATTAGCCCTACACCTTCAAGCTTAAGAGAATTGGGTAAGGGGAAGGGCTAACTGTACGTTCACACCGAAAGCAGCGAGAGCGTCAAAGGTCGCTCTGGCCGCCCTGGCGTTGACGCTGTCAGTCTTCAGCTCCGGCGGCGAGAGCATCAAAATTTGCTACATTGATCTCTTATTTAAAGGGGCCGTTGCAGCATATCATATCAAATCAGGTACATTCCCGCATAAAACATTTCTAGCGTGAAGATGTTGCACACTTATTATCCAATTAATTTAACTACGGAAGATCTAGTTGCATGTGGTGTGGCTTTGCTCTACTTAATTATCCAATGTGTCCATATGCCTGAAATATTCTAAAGCATACCGTTTTGGTTTGTCGCATGAGATTCCTGCTTTTTTAAAGAAAAAAAATATATATATAACATTGATGCACATCAGTAACTCGCCAGTAACTTTTTAATGTATGTTCCTGTAAGAAAAACATTGCAAATAATTAGAAATCCGGTGACCTTAATATTAAAACCCTTGGGAACAACTGTGGTCGGAACCAAAGTTCACAGTGACTGTGTTCTCTGGACTCCTCTCAACCGGTGGACTTCTACATTCTGATTGCTTGCTGCCGAACCGCGTCACAGCTCATTACCATAAAGTTGACTTGATTTCAACTCTCCTCGACAACCACACCGGCGAAGACGCGCCACGCTGCCATTGAAAATAAATGACTTCCGGCTACTTTGACGCTCTTGCCGCTTTCGGTGTGAACGTACGGTAAGGGGTAGAATTGGGATTAGACCTTAGTGGTCGACAGAAGAAAGAAACTCATAAAGAACTTGAAGGAGAGTTAAAAAGTGAGTCACTTTTCATTTTTGGGTGAACGGTCCATTTAATTGTGAGGAAAGAGCACACTGTGTACAGTAAAGAATTAGAAGTCAGAATTATTACCTCTCCCATCCCTCCACCCCCCTTAATTATTAGTTCTCCTGTATATTTTTTCCCAAAATTTCTGTTTAATGGGGAGAAGATTATTTCAACACATTTCTAAACATAATAATTTTAATAACTCATCTCTAATAGCTGATTTATTTTACCTTTGCCATGATGACGGTACATAATATTAGACTAGATATTTTTCAAGATATTAGTATTTAGCTTAAAGTGACATTTAAAGTCTTAACTAGGTTAATTAGTCAAGTTAGGGTAATTAGGCAAGTCATTGTGTAATGATGGTTTGTTCTTCAGACAGTCAGAAACAAAAATGCTTAAAGGTGCTGTATGTAAGTTTTTGAGCATAAAAATACCATAATATGTGTGCAGATATTTAAGAAACATCCCAAGTGAACATACTTGTTTATCTGAAAAACAATGCTGAAGTCAGATATTCTGCTTTGAAAATGTTTTTTTCTTGCCGGAAATGTTTTTTTCTTGCCAAAAACCTGCATAATGCCAGTTTAGCCAATTATAATTCAGCACCCCGGTGTAGAAGTCCATCTATTAGCCCAATGACAGAACTACCAGCATGGTGGAAGGTTAAATGCATGTAAGCCTTTTCTAGTGCTTCTGAAAAGAATTTTGTTGTTTTTTAGAATTAATTCATATTCGTTTTTTAGCTCCGAAGTTAATCCGACTCCAATTTTAAGTGATTGTAACATTTAGACTGTATTTCTAATTGTAGGAACGGATCACAATAATCTTTTATGACTTAATAGAGTTTTGATCTATATTCAATTCATCTTTATTTGTTTAGCGCTTATACAATGTAGATTGTGTCAAAGCAGCTTCACATGGAAGTTTATAGTGAATTGAAACAGTGTCAGTTCAGTTTTCAGTGTTTAAGTTCAGTTCAGTTTAGCTCAGTTCAGTATGGGTTAATAATCACTACTGAGAGTCCAAACACTGAGGAGCAATTCCATCGATGCGCAGCTCTACAGATCCCGAACCATGCAAGCCAGTGGCGACAGCGGCGAGGAAAAAACTTCACCAATTGGCGAAAGTGAAGAATTTAAAAAAACCTCGAGAGAAACCAGGCTCAGTTGGGCACGACCATTTCTCCTATGGCCAAACGTCTTGTGCAGAGCTGCAGTCTATATCTGATCCCATACTCTTCAGTTACACGTTAATTAGGGATGTGGGAATATAAATTTATATAATCTAGTTTCAAATGAACAATAATCTACATACAACTGAAAAGTTGTATTCTTTGGTTTTTAATGATATCATTTCATGAACAGCTCAGCCATGCAGGACATTTAACCTTTGTCTTTCTGACTACTGGTTGAGAGAATGTGATGCAAATGCTATGGGCAGGTTTTAACCACTCAGCCTTCGTCTTAGGGTGATACTTTCAGGCCAAAGAAACCCCTTTTGTTGATGAACTTGTGTGGCAGGTTTCTAACACCTACATGCCGGGTATCATGCTGACTTCAATGCTGAATTTGCATGCTTTGTTTAGCCATCTCCCCTCCTCCTAAGAAGACACTATAGACAGGACATCTTGTCTCAAATCAGACTTGTGATAAAACTAGCAGACTGCAGACACATGGACTTCTTGAAGACGTTGTATGACTGCAGATTAACCAACACGTCTCAATAAAGGAATTCTGCTTGTTTCGAGTCTCCTGGACTGAGTTCTCTTCTTCTATCCATCATTTATTTTTTTTACAACAGGGACCAAACGCAGCTCAGAGTTTCACGCCCTGGGTTTGCATGTCTTCTCATGGAGAGTATGTCGACACTGAAGTTAGTCAGAGGATGTAGGGTTAGCTAATACTTTATAAGAACAGTGGACATTCTAATGTTTTATTATGTAATTGGCATAATACAATTTTACCTCACAATTAAAAAGTTAAGTTTTGATTCATTCTGAATTCTCCTGAAATCTTTTTATATCCAGTAGATTAAGTGGAGTCTGGGCTGCCTTTATGATTCGACATTGTTAGATTTGATTAATAGATGCATTTGACTGTACGAAGCCGTCTTAGCGTGACAGTATGGAGATCTTTTAATCCTCTAATCACTGAAATTAGCAAGTTGCATAGCCTTGGCTAAATCGACTATTCTTTTAGGATGAGTCAGCTGTTTGCAACCAGTCTATTTGAATATTAGTTAATCCTGCACCCTCTGACTAACTTCAGAGTGTCGACATCAAGTGTGCCACAAGCCTGCTTTTGAGTGAAGGTCTCGGACGTTAGATCGCCCCCTGGGGGCTGGCTGCAGTACAAGTCATAAAGCCCGCCTCCTCCGTGTTAATGAAGGAGACATGAGACCAAATAAAACAATTAAGTACACTTGCAATAAAATGTTCAGAAAGATGGTTCTGGTCAGTTAAGGCACTGGTTATCAGCTGATATATTTTTCTAAAGAGTATGTTTTGAGCGGTAATTAAATGCTGGGCGTGTCATCGTGATTGACAGCTGTGATTGACAGCTTCTCAAAGCAACAGTCAGAGCTTCAGCAGGAGACTGAACTGTTATTATTCCATTTCTGTGTTATTTTACCATGATAAAATGAGTTGTTCAGCAGTAAACTATAGTTTCTGACATACAGGATCTGGTGGAACACGGTTTATTTGGTAAGGTGAGGGCTTTATCAGTTTGCTGATACACGCCTAACTACCCAGATAGCAAAATACACTCGGGCCAGTTCCGGCTAGACTCTCGCCTGCCGGAGACTTACCCCTCGGCCTGACTCCATCTGCTGTACCTACGAGTCCGGCTCGGATGCGGCAGCGTCGGCTCGCTAACAGCCGCCGCATCGGGACATATGAATGGTGTCCCGAGTCAGCCAATGCTAGACTCGGCCCGCGAGTAATATGCACTGCGGCCCGGAGCTGGCGCGATTAAATCTTCATTATATAAAACCTCACCTTTGTTTACGTTATTACAATCATTTGTGTTGATAAAACAGCAAACGCAGGCTCATGTAAACGCAAAGTGTACGTTAGTGAGCCTTTGTTATAGTGCAGACACCAGCAGTCAAGTGAGAAGTTTGGGGGCCGTGGTTGATTTGATGTACAAGCGTTTGGTTGGAAGTTCGATTCCGCAGCTCCTCCTCTGGCTCCATCAGGCAGTCCTTCTTTGCATGCCCAGGCTCCAATTTCAGCAGTCTTTTGCGACAGTTTGTGCCCATCACGAGGTGTTTTTTTTCCTTCACATCGTTTAATGGAAAATGGCGCTGTTGCGTCATCCATATTTTATACAGTCATTGGTCGACATACTGTCCGTGAGAAGACACGCAAACCCAGGGCGTGAAACTCTGAGCGGCGTTTGGTCCCTAATGAACATATAGACTGAAGAGTATGGGAACAGATACAGGTCAAAACTCTGAATTAGGTCATAAATGATTATTGTGATCCGTTCCTTCAATTAGAAATACAGTCTAAACGTTACAATCACTTAAAATTGGAGTCGGATTAAATTCGGAGCTAAAAAGCAAATGTAAATTAATTCTAATAAATATCAAAATTCTTTTCAGAAGCACTAGAAAAGGCTTACATGCATTTAACCTTCCACCATGGTGGTAGTTTCGTCATTGGGCTAATAGATGGACTTCTACATGACCAAATGATGTTAAATGTATGTAAGTTTTTGACTCTTCTAAAGCATAAAAATACCATAATATGTGTGCAGATATTTAAGAAGCATCCCAAGTGAACATACTTGTTTAACTGAAAAACAATGCTGAAGTCAGATATTCTGCTTTGAAAATGGTTTTTCCGTGCCGGAACGCTGTCTTTGTTTAGGTACATTTCACCTGCACAATGCCAGTTTAGCCAATTATAATTCAGCACTCCAGGCTGCCTTGTTGGAAAACAGCAAATTTCATTCATACATTCAAGAAGACTCAGAAAGCATGCATCTGTGACCGAAATAGACAGTGTCAGATGTCAAAATGAGACCGATTCAGTTCCACATGAGGTTATTAATTAGCAAATGATATAAATATTAGGAACTTAAACATTAGGTGAGCAGGTTACATTGTAACTGCATGTCCTAACAACACGCTTCATGACGAGATACGCTGTGATGATCAGTTTGGCTGTTTGCACCAAACGAAACACGACAGAAATGTAAATACAGCCATTCAGAAGCACAGAATAGTGCACTCACTCACAAAACGGTAAGGTTTATAATCGATTCAAACTTACATTGTTAGCATTTAGCACTGAATAAAGCACACAAGGTTTACCTGAGGTGATCACTGTCATAGGTTTCACATGTTGAGCTGTGAGAAATAGAAGCCGTTTCTAATAAATCAATTCGAGGTGTTGGTTAGAACCAAAATATGGATACTATTTTAATATGGAAAATATTCCCTCTATCGCGTGTCGTTGCTTTTATTTAGAACACAGTTTAAATCACTCGCTCCTGTACTCAATCTGGCAACTCGTGCTTGCGTTTATTTTGATCCAGGAGTGCAATACGTAGTTCAACCACTGGGTGTCAAACTTACATACTACACCTTTAAAAAATAAATAATTGCTTTTCTTCTAAACTAAAAGAATTAAGACTTTCTCCAGAAGACAAAATATAACATAATATAACACTTGGGCTAATAATTATAACATCACAATAGGGTAATACATTTAACTTGCGACTTTATATGTAACAAAACAAAACAACCCCCCCCCCCATACTTTTGTCCATTCATCATGTGCTTTTATTTGAAGTCAATAAACTCCCAAATCCTGTTTCATTCAGGTACAGTTACTATCCCCCCCCACACTGTAATGTTGCAGGAAAAGTTCTGCACACAAAAATGTAATGAAAGCGTTTCATGTCAAACATTATTATTATTTTTTTTCATTCATGCTACATTGTCTTTAATGCATAGTTCAGAGATGGACTCAAAACAATATGTATTCTCCTCAAGCATAGCCACAACCCGACCGGCCGGCTACCCTTAATACAGTAAATCCAGCAAACCCTGATCCACTCAAAGCTCTGTCCTGAGTATGGCTGCTAAATGTGTACCAAAAAAAAAAAAGAGTTTTGTGTCCTTTATGATCTCCCCGCCATTGTATTGCTCAAATAAATACAAGTATGTCGTACAAATATGAGTGAGATTATTCCCCGTGTACAAACAACTCCCAATGCGTTTTTAATATCTGCCAATCCACCAATCATGCCTTCAAGAATGTAGTGTATCGGTTCATGTCTAACATTCGTTATTTACTTCCAACACGAGCTGATAATAATGCATTTATGAAAGGTGAGCAGAGCAGCTCAGTTTCATGAATAACCAGAATCAACTTGTTTAAGATATTCCAGAAGTATTTTCACTGTTGCATTGTGATTTTTAAAGAGCCCCTATTATGGGTTTTTGAGAATGACCTTCCATGTAGAGTGTAACACAGATCTAAGTGAAGTGAAATATCCAGCTAAAGCTTAAATCTGTAAGTGGACAGTTTTTATAACTATTGATTCATCTATAAAAGAGTTGACTCATAGTGGTGCGAATGAATCGTCTTGATCACGAGTCTTTAGCTGTTTTGACGTGATGTCGATCTGAAGCCTAAGCCCCGCCCAATTGTTGCGAACGCAAACCCGGGAAAATTTAAACTTGTTGCCCCGCCCACAAACAGTAGCAAAGAAAAAGAAGATGCCGGTTGAATCAAGTCATGAAGACGCTGCGCTCAGCTGGATATTACTGAAAGTGTGATTGAAAGTTAGTGTTATTTTCTCTACCCAAAGATGAAACTGTGAAGAGCAAGTGGTTGAGGTTTATTTTTTCAAAAATACCTCAGCATTATAGCCCAACCTTGTGCAGTTCGAGTGCTTTTGGAATCTACACGCTTACATTGGGGCATTCGTCAGCTTTTTGTTAAAGGAAGGATCAGAAAAGACTATTGATGTAAGGGACTATGTCAGAACATGGATCAGTTTCTTCCAGGTTAACTCAGGTTAACTTTATATTCTCATATCGCGTCTAATGCCACGTTGATGTTTTGTTTACGGATTTAAATGTGTTTGTGAGGTCGTTTGTCGTTGCTATGGCCACCATCAGCTGTTCTTACACACGTGCAGCGGTCAAGGTTCAGAATAGTTCAGCTTTTGCCACTTTGTGAATTAATACTGAATGTGTGTCACTGTTTTACTTATTGTTACGAATAGAGCAATATGCTGGTGTTTAACTGCTCACATACCTGCCAACATCTGTCCCTGAAAATCTGAGAGACCAGTGGGGTTAGGTTCGGGGTGAGGTGTCTGAAAAACACTCAGGGCCGGAGCAAGCTGAACAGGCGCTCTAGGCGAACGGCAATCACACCGCCCTCAACCCCAAAGTGAAAAAGAAAGGACCAGTTTGTGGATGAAAGTGAAGATCCGGGGGGGGTTGTGGACGCCGCCCTTACTATTCCTCTATGGATGCGCCGGCCCTGATAACACTGTTAAGAACTGGGTACTGTGTACTATGGTGTTAGTAACTACTATGAAGAGTGTTTTGCGCGGCCGCTGCGATCGGATCCTATACCAATGTCAAAATTACAGGAGTTTTCTGGGATAAATAACAAAATGGGTGGGTGGCTGGAGATGGGTCTGAAATACAGGAGTGTTGGCAGGTATGCTCACACATACACTCTGCAATATTGTCAATAAGCCGAGGTGGGCATTTCACTCTGTCTCGTGCTGAACGATGTCAATTAATCAGGCTGTCATTGGTCCAATCAGCGCAGATTAGCTTCGCGCTAAGGAGGTGTTTGGGAACAAATTAATCACTGAACGATTCATATGGGAGTCGCTGGGATAATTAGGTAAAAATAAATGCATTTTCTAAGACCATAAAAGTGTTGACCTTGCATGCATATCAGCCTGTTGTTGGAGACCCCCAAAACCAAAATAGGACCCTTTTTAATGTATAAAAGGGGCTCTTTAAGCTTTCAAGTGATTTTATGAAACTTTTCCTCCCACAATTTTTATAAAACATACAAAGAAATGATTGGTCTGAACAGATTTCTGTGTAAACGGTTCATAATTTGGATTTATGAAAAAAAAAACGCAGAAATGTTCAGGATATTTTGTAAATAGTTTAGTGTAGTTGTGAAAGTGAAGTGAAATTCATTCATTAACTAATTTCGAGAGGATCACATGCCTATGATTGACCACGGCTGGTCCTGCATTAACTAACGCATGATTCACCAATCAGATAATTCCTGTCACGATTACCAGCAATCTAACCACCTTAGATTGCTGGAAAACATTTGCATCCGCATAAACTACAAATCCGCCATGTTATGGACTACAGATCCAGGCATGCAACACACACTCACCTTCTCCAAGTCACCATTTCCACCAAGTCTCCCCTTCCACCCCTACTCCTCCACCTTTCCTTTTATAGGGTGGCTTGGTGGCCCAGTGGTTAGCACTGTTGCCTCACAGCAAGAACGTCACTGGTTCAAATCCTTAACTGACCAGTTGTCGTTTCTCTGCGAAGTTTACATGGTTTTCCCGTGCTCGTGTGGGTTTCCTCCAGGCTTTTCTACAAAGCTTTGAACTTTGAGAGTGTTTAAACAAAAGAGAAATGTGAGAAAATGTTAATGCCTGTCTGAGAAAAGTCTATAAAGTGTGTAGTGACAGGTTTTACAGCCTTAAAACATCTATAATAATTGTGAACAATAAAGCTGACTACTTCACGGATTTCGCCTATTGCAGATTATTTCAACAACGTAACTCTGGCAGTTAACGAGGGACCACTGTACACAAAAGCACATTCAAGAGTTCACACTTAGCTGATGATTGATTATAAAGCATGTTTAACATGTCTCGGGAGAGAGCCCTGAGCTTAGAAGATCCTCAAGCCCTTGGCTCCCTTCCGTTTGAAGGGCGAGAGGGGAGTTTGAGCTCAGGTAGGTCCCAAGAACTCCCCTGGCTTAGTTATGGTTGTTGCTAGATCGAATATGGTTGTGGCCGGAAGTTATTTATATTATTTAGTAAATTTCTGATTTATTGTATTTTATTAACATCTACCCCCACCCCAATCCTAATCCCAACCGTCACAGAAGCGTAAAAACAGTAGTTGTACCAAGTATTATTTATGCTATCTATTAAATTACCTAATAAATTGTATTTTTTAATGCCTACCCCCACCCTAACCCTAAACCCAACCGTCACAGTACTGTAAAATATTAATTATTGTTATACAGTGTCATAAAAAATGCTGCTATATTAATGTGCATATCGCACTTCCGGCCAGCCGCATATCCGATCTAGAGTTTACCCTAAGTTATGGCTTTTAACAGATTATAGAGATAGCTATAGAGAGATATACTGCTGACTAAGAGCTCATCTATGGAGCCAATTTAGTTTGATCAATTCACTTATGTCACATGTCTTATAGGGGAACCCACGCGAGCACGGGGAGAACATGTAAACTCTGCAAGGAAACATCGACTGGCTTAGTAGGAACTTGAACCACTGACATTCTTGCTGTGAGGCAACAGTGCTAACCACTGGGCTTCTGTGCCACCCTATTTAGAAAAAGCAGGGTTCTTACACCTTTTCCAACTTTAAATTCCAGCACTTTTCAAGCACTTTCAAGGTGCATTTTTATGCTTTTCCAGCACCTAACAACCGCGGTAAATTATGTTTATATATGCTGTATATACTTTTTCACATTTATATCCATTGTGCTATTTTAATAAAACACAATATGGCATTTCAACTTAAATTGTTGAATACTTTGGAGCATAGATTTATTGGGATAGTTCACCCAAAAATGGTAAAAAAAAAAGTTATTAGATGAAGCAATTTTTTTTTTTTTTTAAAGTTTGGTCTCTTTATACCTAAAGTTGATATCTCAAAAATGAGCTTACAGTCAGATTTTGTTTGGGTGTAGTACCAAACTTTCAAGAGCAGTCGTTCATAATATTTCATGTGCATTGCTATTTAAAATACATGTAACAAATTAAATCTTTATGAGTCTGAGAATAATCTTGCTGCAAAATAATGAACTGTTCCTATGTCAACTGTTTTGAAAATCAGTCACCAAATATGGAAACCATAGTTGGTAAGCTTTCATCAATTAATTCATTCATTTATTTTATTTTCGGCTTAGTCTCTTTGTTAATCAGGAGTCGCCACAGCGGAATGAACCGCCAACTTATCAGTCATATGTTTTACGCAGTGGATGCCCTTCCAAAAGTGTAAATCTTCGAAAAGTATAAATGCTGGATTAACATTCACCACATGATCACTGATCAGATGTGCCGTCATTTGTAACTTTAGGTGGTTTCTAAAACAAAATCTGTCAGTGTTATTTTCATTTTCTCATATCCAGATTAGACATGGGCCGGTATAAGATTCTGACGGTATGATAACCTTGGATAAAATATCACGGTTTCACGGTATTGTGATTACTGCTCTAAAATATGTTATTTTTAAATGTCTGTGTAAAAAACTAATTTTTTTCCCCTTTGAACACAATATATTTTATTTTGAGAAACATTTATAATATTTTGGAGCAGTAAACGTGCCAGGCCAAATAATGAAAATGAATCATTGATGTCTGCTGTCTTCATTTGTTTCAAAAACACAGATTTATTTATTAATTTAAAATGGCATCTTTGGATCTCTTTTCTGCTGGAGATACTGTTGTTAAAAAAAAGTAAAAAAAAAAATCTTACACATACCTTAGGAACGGTATTAAAGAAAATTTTGGCGGTATGAAAACCTTAACTTTTCCAAATCGCGGTATACCTTGAAAACTGTTGTCGCCCCATGCCTAATCCAGATCTTTACATATTCGCGGCTCGCGGCTGTAGCTCTCTGTCATCTGAACTGGGTGATTGACAGCTGATATTAACCAATCCATTCACGTTCAGTTCAAGAGCAGTGGGCCAATAAGAAGAGCTTTAAGGCGGGGCAGGCATTGCAGGCTTTTTTTACTGCAGCATGAGCGATGCGTTTGATGTTAAGTGCAAATATGCATTTGTGTGAAGCTTGCATAGATAAAGTTTCGTAGTTTCGAGTCCTGCAATTTCAAATTCAAGCAGGTTCAATCACTTTGTCCAAAATCCAAGCACTTTTCTATCCTTGAAAACACTATATTAAAAATCAAGCATTTTCCAGGATTTCCAGCACCCGTATGAACCCTGAAAAAGGGAGGAGTGGGGTGGAAGGGGGGATTCTTCAAGACAAAAATGACTAAAGTAAGAAATTCTGGTTATTTATGGTGTGTTAGGAATCATCTGATTGGTGAATCATGCGTTAGCTAATGTGGGACCTGCTGTGGTCAATCATAAGCATGTGATCCACTCGAAATTAGTTAATAAATGAACTTCACTTAAAAATTTATTTTGAAAGAAAAAAATCTGTAGAAATAGTGGAAAAAGAAATTTACCTGGACATACATTCAAAACATTCAAGATTAATAAAAATATTTATGTTTAAATTCATGAATTTCTAAATTTATTTATTTTTTAATATGAATTAAATATATCAATTGACAAAAATGCTCCCATTTCATAAATTTCTAGGAAGGGGGAGGAGTCAAAAATAACCTAGATTTATGATGAAATGAACAGAAACATTCAAATTTGTTCTGAACTATTTTTTGGAATTAAGTTTCAATGTAACATTCATAAAATCACTTGAACGAATCAATAAATAAACTAAAAACACATCAAACATTCGTTCTGTTTCATGAATAAATCTGAAAAACAATAATCCAGAGTTGCTGAAACTGATTCGTTGGTAACTTTAGCATGATAATCTCCCTTTCGTTACGAAAAAATAATAATAATTACACTTCAAGTCTTATAAAACACTGAAAGTCCTTGTAATGTCCCAAATAGGTTGATAAATTAAAAACAATGTCCTTAAAGTCTTAAAGGAGGAAATGTATTATTGTAGCGTACAGTACGTTCCTCCTTGGTCACACTTTGTCGCATGTGAAGGAAAAAAAAAACATTGATATCCCGTCGTCATGAAATGATCCGTATGTATTCCTGAGAAAGTAGTGAGTAATGATGTGTTTGATTGTACAAATGAAATAAGGCAAATAGAGATTGTCACGTAATTCACAGCGCCACCTATGGCTTCGGTTCAAAATCCAAAAGTCAGTATTTCTCGTCTATGAGGGAAAATCCTAACGTCGCATGCACTGCCAATGGTCCAAGTCAGATTCAAAGTGGCGCATGCCTTTGTCAAAGCCCTTTAAAAACACTAGCGAGTGGACAAAAACCACACATCGCGATTGCTAATGTTTCATCAGTTAGCATGAAGAGATACGCATCTCCAATTCAAGAGCTGAATTCAGGTTTGAAGCTTCTCGCTGTTAGTTTAGAGGATCTCCCAGTTCAAGAGCCGAATTCAGGTTTGAAGCTTCTCTCTGTTAGTTTGGAGGATCTCCGCCGTCTTCGTTTTTATATTTACTCACTCTTCTCTCTTGTCCATTTGATCATGGTTTCTGGAGAGCGGTAGAGGAAGATGAGTTTGGCGTATAGGTCTTCCTCCAAGTCCAGTTCGCCCGTCTCTCGGACCAGGAAGATGTCAGTGCAGAGTTTGAGGATTCGGTCCACGTTAGGGAGCTCTTCGAACATGATGGTGTGCGAGATCCCGCTGAAGAACTCACGGACAAACTTCCCGATAACCAAAACCACTGACATGTACAGACCCATGATCCTGTGCACACGCAGATCACAATAGAAAACAATGAACATGGATTAAATAAATGTGACCCTCGAGCACAAGTTGCATGCGTATTTTTGTAGGAATAGCCAAAAATACAAATGTCAATATACAATAATCAATAATACAAAAGACAATCCCATGAAGTCCTATAAATATTTTGAAATCCCATTAATATTGAAATCCAATGAATATTTCAAGTTACATGTAGGAAATAATTATTATAGTGGGCAGAGCTACAGATAGCAGATGCTCACTGCAACTCTCTGGAATTCTTTGCGCAGCATGATGGGTACAGTTGTATTTCCCATCACAAACTGAGCAGCTAAAGTGAACTCCCATTAAATTCATATAAGTATTTATGAAACATCAGATATGTTCTAATTGACTGCACGAGGACAGCAACATAAGTTGAGACTTGTAAACTATGATCACGGTTTTAACTTACCCGTAACCAGCCAGAAAGCCCAGACTGGGTGGACTGACTTGATCACTGATGATGTAGATCTGAAGACCAGACTGATTTTGAATCCAGTTGAGTCCAGTTAATGGACCTGAATCTGTCTGATTGACGATCCACCACTCCTGAACGCCTTCTGAGCTGTTTTCCTTCTTTAAAAACAGTGAGATGTTCATGTACTCTCCATCTGAGGACAGTGAAGAGAAACACATATAGCGCTAGAAATGTAGCAATATACAGTTAAGGTCAAAATTATTCACCCTTCTATTGATTTTTCTTTTCTTTTTCAAATATTTCTCAAATGAACAGAGCAAGGAATTTTTTACAGTATTTTCTATAATATTTTTTCTTCTTGAGAAAGTCTTATTTAGCTTTATTTTGGCTAGAATAAAAGCAGTTTTTAATTTCTTTACAACCTTTTTAAAGTCAATATTATTAGCCCTCTTAAGCAATATTTTATTTTTTTCGGATAGTCTACAAAATACAATAACTTGCCTAATTACCCTAACTTGCCTAATTAACATAATTAAGCCTTTAATTGTCACTTTAAGCTGTATAGAAGTGTCTTGAGTGCTATCATCATGGCAAAGATAAAAAAAATCTGTTATTAGAAATGAGTTATAAAAACTATTATGTTTAGAAATGTGTTGAATAAAATCATCTTTCCATTAAACAGAAATTGAGAGAAAAATATACAGGAGGGCTAACAATTCTGACTTCACCTGTATAATGTGTGTCAGAGATAGTAGTGGTGAGCTGGTGTATTACCGTTGTAAAGCTGGTCAATAGGTTTGGCGTTGGAGTCGCTTGGTGCTCTGATGTACCTTGGAAATATTTTTTTGATTGTCCTGTAAATTAAAAAACAACAACTGTTTACAAGATTTAGAAACAAAAATATATTTTTTCATTCATTCAAATGTTATCCTATATTTTAACCTCCTTACACTGGCTGCCTGTTAAGTTTCATATTGATTTAAAAATATTGCTTCTTACCTATAAAGCTTTAAATAATCGAGCTCCTGTTTATCTAACCAACCTCCTGTCTCGCTACAATCCAACCCGCTCTTTAAGATCTCAAAACTCAGGGCTTCTAGTAGTACCCAGAATAGCAAAGTCGAGTAAAGGAGGTCGAGCCTTCTCATTTATGGCTACTAAATTATGGAATAGCCTTGCTGATAATGTCCGAGGCTCAGACACACCCTCACTCTTCAAAACTAGATTAAAGACCTATCTTTTTAGTAAAGCATACACTCAGTGCATCACATAGCGGTATAATGCATGAATGTGCTCTGCGCATCTCGTTTATATACACTATGAACAGCAGCTACACTAATTATTCTCTATTTCCACCTGGGGATCCTCATCCTGAGACCCCCAAAGATTATGCAGTGCCACTGATGTGATCAAAGACCTGTAAAGAGATGAACCCAAGGTCCCACAATCCTAGAGCAGGCCATTTTCCGAGTAGCAGCTGTGGTGGTCATGGAGGAGTGGAGAGCATGAGACTGATTCCTGTGACCTCCAGGGACAGCAGAGTCTTCGTTGATGTCCAGAGTTCTCCAGCCTCCGGCACCTAGACTGCAGCTTTGCACAAGACGTTTGGCCATAGGAGAAATGGTCGTGCCCAACTGAGCCTGGTTTCTCTCGAGGTTATCTTTCACTTATGGCAATTGGTGAAGTTTTTTCCTTGCTGCTGTCAACACTGGCTTGCATGGTTCGGGACTTGTAGAGCTGCGCATCAATGGAATTGCTCTTAAGTGTTCAGTGCAGTGAATATTAAACCACACTGACCTGAACTGAACTGAACTTAAACACTGAAAACTGAACTGACACTGTTTCAATTCACCTATGTGAAGCTGCTTTGACACAATCCACATTGTAAAAGTGCTTTACAAGTAAAGATGAAGTGAATTGAATGTTAAAGGAAAACGATACTGCATTCCAATTGGCCTACTTATATGAAGAAAAAGTACATACTTTTAAAGTTATATAACAGACTAGTATGCAAGCATTGGGACAAATACTTCCATATTAATGGACGATTCTGTTGCTTAGTTACATAACCTGTCAATCATCTCGGACACATCATTCACATTTCTTTCATATTTAATTTTCCACCATATTAAAGCAGCAGCAGCAGGTTAGTCTGTCATGATTGCCACGAATCATTCATGTTTGCGTGCTGGCAGAATTATTTAAACGTGTATTCATAAAAGTCCTCAATGTTGCTGCAGATGAAATATAATGCAGAAAACATGTAACAAATATTTTCCATGGGGTTAGATTTCAATTACCAATCATTCCGGCAGCTAGCTCTCTGCAACTCTCACATGGTCGCCCACTGAAGCTAAGCAGGGCTGCACCTGAATGGGAGACCACATGGGAAAGCTAGGTTGCTGCCGGAAGTGGTGTTAGTGAGACCAGCAGGGTGCTCTACTTGCAGCCCCCCCCCCCCTTCTGCTCAGTAAGCATCCCAAGATGTCCTTAAAAAAAAAAAAAGAAAAAAAAAGAGTAGGGGTTTAACCCCGGCATCCTGGCCAAATTTGCCCTCTGGTCTCTTAACCATCCCCATGTCATAATTGTCTACTCTACACCAATCAGCTGGTGTGTGGTGTGCGGTCTGGTGCAATATGGCTGCCACCACGTCATCCAGGTGGATGCTGCACACTGATGGTCGATGAGAAGATTTCCCCCCCAATGTGTAAAGCGATTTGAAGCTGCGTTCACACCTGATGCGGAAGAAGAGTCAAGCATGAGTGATTTACATGGTAAGTCAATGCAAAGACACGAATAGACATCCTGTGGCTGAATGGATCTATTGGACTCAGACATGGCTCCAAACAAACCGACAGTGTTTTTTAGTTGTCCTAAAGTACACAAACACAGCTATTGTCTCAAAAAAAAATACACGAAAGCCATTAAACAACGAAACTAGAGTCACCGTGCAGACAGAAGCCTCACCCATAATGCGAATCCGCATCTGCTGTGAATTAAATTTGACGTGCGAATGAAGCGAGTAAACTCAAAATATTTATGTGTCTATATACGTATGAATAGCGCGATTTATCCACGCATACCACGTCTGGTGTGAACACAACATAAATGTAAGGAATTAATCATTCAGACATCTTTACCAAAGCCTCTCCATGTTACAATCAGTATTGCGCATCCACCATGTTTTTATTTTTACTAACACTTTTTTACTTGAAATGAAACAATATTAAATTGAAATGCAATATTAGCAACCAGAGTTCACACAAATCAGCACTTTGAAACACTGTAATACTCATTTCAACATGCTATAATTTGGGGCATACAAATTTTATTTCTGAATACTATTTAGGACAGAGCATGTGTTTGGTTTTTATTGACATTCAGAAGTTTGAACTCACACTGGTCCATGTTCCTTGCTTTTATTTCCCAGTTGTTCTGTTAGACTTATTCTGGTGTCGTTGTCCAGCTCAATGAAGTACTTCCCCATTGCAGTTTCAGCTTTGGCACCTAAACTGAGGTTCCTGATGTAAATCCAGCAATGCAGAACAAACAGAAATTCATCAGCTTAGCATTAAAACTCATTTTTACATCATAAATATATCAGTTCTAAATGGTAGAGTCTAGATTGGATATGCGGCCGGCCAGAAGTGCGATATGCACATTAATATAGCAGCATTTTTTTATGACACTGTATAACAATAATTAATATTTTTTACAGTACTGTGATGGTTGGGTTTAGGGTTGGGGTGGGGTTGGAAACATATAACCATTAACTTGCATTTCCTACCAGTCAATGGTTTTCCGTCTCCTTAATACAAATATATTGGACATGCAGACATGGCAATAATGGTACAAGAGCTGTCAGTGGTGTGGTACATTTTCAAAAGGTACATATTTGTACCTAATGGCCCGTTTCCACTGAGTGGTACAGTACGGTTTGGTATGCTTTATGGCTGTTTCCACTGTCAAAAGGCGTACCGAACCGAACCCTACCGTACGACTTTTTCGGCACTCTTTTAAAAGGGTACCAAACAGAAGAAAGGGTACCACTAAGGCAGAGCTAGACACACAGCTGAATGCTATTGGTTTACAGAGATACGCCACAAGCTCACGCAACAAGCCAGAATGAAAACAAAGAAGCCGCCATGTTTTAATACACAGCCGAGAGATTACATATAACCAGGGCTCAAACGAACCTTGTCGTCGTCTTAATGAACAGCCACAAAGCCAAAAAGAAGAGCAGTTTTTTACTGCCCCGTAGTTTTTTACGAGCCATTCTGAAGTGCGAGCGATTTAGCTTTTTTGCTTGCGCTCGCCGCGCGTCTATATTTGAAATAACAAACTTGAGCTGATGATAATAACGTGCGCTTGATTATTGATGTGCTTTTAAGAGTGACGCAAAAAACAAAAGGAGAAGCCGGAAAAAAAGAGCACATTATTTTTTCAGCAAACGTAAACAAACATGTCATG
>CAIGQZ010001210.1:5611236-5628937 GCA_903798205.1 Danio tinwini
CAGACATTAACAGCTACACTTCCTCTGTTCTGGAATACATCAACACCACCATTGACAGTGTTACAACCCAGAAACAGATCACCACATACCCAAATCAAAAGCCATGGATGAACAAGGAGGTGCGCCTCCTGCTGAAGGCACGCAACACTGCCTTCAGATCAGGGGATGCACAGGCCTACAGCACTTCCAGGGCTAATCTGAAGAGGGGCATCAAAAAGGCCAAGCACTGCTACAAGCTAAAGCTAGAGGAGCACTTTTCCAACTCTGATCCTCGGCGCATGTGGCAGGGCATACAGGCCATCAGCAACTACAAACCCAGCCATTCCACACCCACAGCCACAAATGTCTCCTTCCTGAACGAGCTTAATGACTTTTATGCCCGCTTTGAAAGAGACAATAATGAACCCTACATCAGGATCACTTCCTCAACCGACCACTCACCCATTACACTCACCTCCTCAGAAGTCTACACCGCACTGAGTCGGATCAATGTGCGTAAGGCTGCTGAACCAGATGGTATTCCTGGGCGCGTCCTCAAAGCATGTGCAGAACAGCTCGCTGGGGTATTCACAGACATTTTCAACCTGTCCCTTAACCTAGCAGCTGTGCCAACATGCTTTAAAACCACCTCTATTGTGCCAGTGCCGAAACACTCCAGCCCAACATGCCTGAATGACTACCGCCCGGTAGCACTCACACCCATCATCATGAAGTGCTTCGAGCGGTTGGTCCTGGCACATCTGAAAGACTCTCTGCCATCCACACTGGACCCACATCAGTTTGCCTATCGTGGCAACAGGAGCACAGAAGATGCAGTCTCCATAGCACTGCACTCTGTACTCACACACCTGGACAATAAAAACACTTACGCACGAATGCTGTTTGTTGACTTCAGCTCAGCATTCAACACTGTCATACCCTCTAAGTTAATGATCAAACTTAGAGACCTGGATATAGACACGTCTCTCTGTAACTGGGTTATGGACTTTCTGACTAACAGACCTCAGAATGTTAGATCAGACCACATTTGCTCCACCACCGTCACACTCAACACTGGTGTACCACAGGGCTGTGTGCTGAGCCCTTTCCTCTACTCCCTTTTCACCATCGACTGTAGGCCTGTGAACAGATCCAACGCCATCATCAAATTTGCAGATGACACCACAGTGATTGGTCTAATCAGCAACAATGATGAGACTGCCTACAGGGAGGAGATACAGCATCTGGCCACGTGGTGCACCAACAATAATCTGCTCCTTAACACCAACAAGACCAAGGAGCTCATTGTGGACTTCAGGAAGGGACGAACAGGCTCACATGATCCCATCTACATCAATGAGATGGCCGTCGAGCCTGTATCATCCTTCAAGTTCCTGGGGACCCACATCTCCAAGGACCTTTCCTGGACCACCAACACCTCCAGCCTGGTCAAGAAGGCTCACCAGCGCCTATTTTTCTTAAGGCAACTTAAGAAGAACCAGCTGTCATCAGCCGTCTTGGTGAACTTCTACCGCTGCACAATAGAAAGCATCCTGACGAACTGTGTCACAGTCTGGTATGGAAGCTGCTCTGTTGCGGAGCGTAAGGCACTGCAGCGGGTGGTGAAAACTGCCCAACGCATCACAGGGACCACACTGCCAGCCATAGAGGACATCCAGAGGAAACACTGTCTGCGCCGAGCACGCAGTATTCTTAAAGATTCCTCTCACCCTGCTCACAGACTGTTTTCTCTCCTGCCTTCTGGCAGGCGCTTCAGGCTCCCCCGGACAAAAACCAGCAGACTAAAGAACAGCTTCTTCCCCAGAGCTGTCTCCCTCTTGAACTCTGCTCCCCACTGACTTTTTGCCCCCCTAATACACCCCACTCTCCTCTCCTCATAACTCAGACTCATCATAATCACTGCACTACTTAACATTTGCACATTTAAAAATTGCACATATTCATTGCACTGATTCATTTATTTGAACTGTACATACCCACTGCACATGTACATTTGTAAATTATGTACACATCCACTGTACATATACATTTGTAATTATGTTTATCTATCTGCACACTTCTGATTATTAATAGCAACCTGTACATTTATCCATCTATTGTAAATCTCTGTTCATAGCTGACACAACCTGTATATAATGTTGATAGTACATCCATTTGTAAATATCACCATAATTTTTCTATAACTGCACTTTATAACTTATACCTGTATCCTGCACTTGCTGCTATTGCACTCCTGGTTAGACCTAAACTGCATTTCGTTTCCTTGTACTTGTACATGTGTGATGACAATAAAGTTGAATCTAATCTAATCTAATCTAATACATTACAGATATGCTCACTGAATACAAACATAACAGGTCACTCAGATCTTTAGGATCATATAAACTAGAAATTTCAAGAGTTCAGTCAAAGCAGGGTGAATTGGCTTTCAGCTACTGACAGAGCCCCTCGCTGCTGGAATCAGCTTCCAGAAATGATCAGATGTGCTCCAACATTAGGCACATTCAAATCAAGACTGAAAACACATCTGCTTAGCTGTGCCTTTACTGAATAAGCACTGTGCTACGTCCGACAGATCGCACTATTGTATCTTTCTCTTCTTTTTTTACAGTTTTATAACATGTTAATCTGTTTTTAACACATGTTAATCTGTTTTAAATTTATGAAAATAAATAATATTAAATATTAATATAATATTACAATAATACATTTTATTTATTTTTCATTATTTGTTTTTTATTTTCTTATATTTGTCTCTTCTCTTCCTGTTTATGTAAAGCACTTTGAATTACCACTGTGTATGAAATGTGCTATGTAAATAAACTTGCCTTGCTTAAACTTGCCTTGCCTTGTATATTACGCTACAAACACCTTGTAATAAACTGCCAGTACATTTTCTGTTATTTTACAGACTTATTTCTATATATTATTTCTTATACATTTTTTCAAACTACTAAAATGTCAATAAAAGTCACTTTGTTAAACTGTAGAGTTGAATTTTCAACATCAAAAGTCAACAGAGCAGAGATCAACATGCCATAATGCAGTTCACAACTGTAAATAATCAGAAAACTTAAATAACAGATTTTTTTTTTGCAGTGTAATTTTGCAGATTCCGTGTGGGCCTACACCTTATGCTGAATTTGTAATGTCTGTATATGTGTGTCTGTGTATGTTCAGATCTGCCTGGAGTTGGCTGTGAGTTGCCAAAAGACGAGGCCGGGATTATCTGGGACAGCATCTGCTTCACCTTTCTCCTACTGCAGAGACGAGTCTTCATGAGCTACTATTTCTTGCATGTGATCGCGGACATTCGAGCCGGACAGATTCTTGCATCCCGGTACAACATCTTTTATATTTATATGTGCAAAATAAATAAATAAATAAATAAATAAATATAAATATATATATTATAACAACTCAATTTAGGGTTTTCACCTTCTCCTGTCCCAGCTCACAATAATCACAACCAGTTTATCAAGGAATAACAAAATTTATTATTTTAACAATAAGTATCTCAGAAGCATCTCTTCGGAAGGAAATCCAGGCCAAAATAACAAACAAAAAGACAGCTAACTTGCGGGGAATAATTCTAACTTACCTACTAAAATAAAATTACCCCAAATCAAATTACAGCAAACTTCCCTTTCTCCCTCACTGCCACAAACCAGGAGAAAACGTTTTTAAAGTAAATGGCGACTCCCAACCTACAGCTTCAATTTTACCAAAAATAAGATACTGTTTTAATAAGTGAAAACGAAGCACACAGGCTCAAACTAAATAAGTCAAGCACACCACACTAATTCAACAAGCAATCTGGGGCAGGAGACAGGAGACGCTCGAAGTAACAGCAGCCGCAACAACGACGGTGATTTGCGACCTGCACCGAGCAGAAAGATCTGTCCTTTGTTCCTCTCCTCCGTTTATATACGCTCCCACTCGCAACACAGCTGGACCGCAATCAAGCGCAGCTCTAGAGGGAGAGAGGGAGAGAGAGAGACCTGCGCATGCTTCACAGCGCGCAACACAACATCAGCTCCAGATGCATAAACAAAATACAAATCTGTGTGTATATAATATATATACTTATATATAAAATAAACGAACAAGTAATTATTACGTTCTGAAACGTAGCAATATATATATATATCTCTTTAAGTTGGCATAAAACAGAAGTTAAGTTTTTTCTTCAGCTTTTCAAATATAAGCAAATGTATGGCAGGACCTAATTGTGTCCTGGTTATTTTTATTGAATGACTGTGATTTGACCAATCCTAGTAAAGTGTAGTCATCTGACCAATTAGAGCAAACATAGGTAACATGGCTTTAAAATGTCAAATTGGACGATTGTGGATGAATGTGGTTTGACCAATCAGAGCAGTGTAATCTGGCCAATCAGAGCAGAGTAGGGGACATGGCATTAAAAAGTGTACTTTAATGACTTTTGTTTGACCAATCCAAACCACACATCAGAGTAGGATCATCAGACCAATTGCGGCAAAGTAGACGACATGGCATTTTAAACGTGTACTCTGATGACTGGTTTGGCCAATCACAGCAGAGTAGGCAACATTGCATTAACATTTGTACTAGAATGAATGTGGTTTGGCCAATCATAACAGAGTATTCACAGCAAAGTAGGCAACATGGCATTAAAATGTGTACTTGAATAATTGTGGTTTGACCAATCGCAGCAGAGTAGGCAACATTGCAATAACATTTGTACTAGAAACAATCTGGTTTGGCCAATCAGAGCAGAGTATTCACAGCAAAGTAGGCAACAGGCATTAAAATGTGTACTTGGATGACTGTGGTTTGACCAATCACAGCAGAGTATGGTCAACTGACCAATCAGAGCAGATTAGGCAACATTACTTTAATATTCGTATTTGGATGACTTTGGCTTGACCAATCAAAACAGAATGCAGTCATCTGGCCAATCACAGCAGAGTTTGTCATCTGACCAAATTAGAGCAGAGTAGGCAAGGTAACATGACATTAACATATGTACTTTGATGAATGTGGTTTGACTAATAACAGCAGAGTATGGTCAATGGACCAATCAGAGCAGAGTAGGCAACATGACATTACATTCATACTTGGATAACAGTGGTTTGACCAATCAAAACAGAGTGTGGTCACCTGGCCAGTCACAAAATATATACTTGGAGGAATGTGGTTTGAACAATCACAGCAGAGTATGGCTATCTGACCAATCAGGGCAGAGTAGGCAAGGTAACATGACATTAACATTTGTATTTGGATTAATGTGGTTTGGCCAATCACAGCAGAGTTTGGTCACATGGCCAATCACAGCAGAGTAGGCAGCATGACATTAAAATATGTGCTTGGATGAATGTGATTTGACCAATCACAGCAGAGTATGGCTATCTGACCAATCAGAGCACAGTATGTGACATGGTATTTAAAAGTGTAATTGGATGACTGTGGATTGACCAATCAAAACAGTGTGGTCATCTGACCAATCGCAGGAGAGTTTGTGGTCTGAACAGTCACAGCAGAGTATGGCTATCTGACTCATTAATCAGAGAAGTAAATATGTACTTGGACACAGTGTGGTTATCTGACCAATCAGAGCAAAGTAGGTAACATTTCAATAAAATGTGTACATGGATGACAAATCATAGCAGAGTACGGTCATCTGACCAATCAGAGCAGAATAGGCGACATAATATTAAAATATGTACTTAGACGATTAAGGATAGTTGTGGTTTGACCAATCACAGCAGAGTATGGTTAACTGTATCTATCTTTACTTGTGAATCGCTTTGGATGAAAGTGTCTGCTAAATGAGTAAATGTAATGTAAATGTAAATCTGACCAATCAGAGCAGAATAGGCATCATTTTGACCAATCAGAGCAGAGTAGGCTTTAAAATCTGTTGCTCCCATTTATATCATATAGTTCTGTAAGTGACTGTAAATGGAGTATATTAGAGAGTTATTTGTATGTGTTTGTGTCCGTCAGAGGAGCTGAGTTGTTTCAGGCCAGTATCGTGAAGGCTGTGCGAGCTCGTCTGGAGGAGGAGAAGAAATCCATGGAGCAACTGAAGAGACAGTGAGAAACATGCTTTACTTTATGTTGCATGATCTCAGTGTTTGTGTTTAGTTTTTTTTATTCTCTTCATGCATGCATGTACAGTTTCAATTGTTCTTTATGTATTCTCTATCTGATGGATTAAGTTGATCAAAAGTAGCATTAAATATTTAATAGTAATACGTTTTTTATTTTAAATAAATTATGATCCTCAAAAATATGCAGCACATTTGTTTTCAATGCTGAGATCGGCTTTTTCAGCATCAGTTAATCTTATTTACATGGTTTTCAAAATAATTATTTATTTTATTTTGATTTATTATAATTTTATTTTGGTCTTTTGTACTGACATATTGATCTAATTTCTGCAGTAATTTAATATTTGCAGGAAATAAAAAAACAAAAATAATTTACATTGATCTGTTAAATTAACTACATTTGATGTAATACAATATAATATAATATAATATAATATAATATAATATAATATAATATAATATAATATAATATAATATAATATAATATAATATAATATAATATAATATAATTAGGGCTGTCAATTGATTAAAAAAATTTACTAATTAATCATACTTTTTTTTTATTAATCATGATTAATCACAAATCCAAAATACAGGCATTGCAAATATGGAAATAGGAAATAATAATAATAATAATAATAATAATGATAATAATAATAAAGTATTGAATAAAAACAATTGTATTCATTGTAAACTTGTATTGCGAGTTGAGAACTTTAATTATAAACTAGAAATAATTTAGCTTAGTCCTCCTTAACATTTAGCCAGTTGCAGAGACAGTCCAGTCTATTGACATTATCGGGGGACAACACACATACACACACAGACACACACACACACATACACACACACACACACACACACAGAGAGAGAGAGAGAGAGAGAGAGAGAGAGATAGAGAACGCGCAGTACAGCACACTCCCTTCAGGAGATGCGACCTTAATTGTTTTATTAAGCTTAATAAGCTTTCCTTCTATAAGCGCTTCTTTGGTCTTATCCATATTTCTTTGCACATTAAACACACGCAGGGTCGGAGCAAGCTGAACTGACGCTGTAGGCGAACGCCGATCATGCCGCCCTCAACCCGAAAGTGAAATAGAAAGTGACCGGTTTGCTGATGAAAGTGAGGACCGGGAGAGAGGGAGTGGGTGTCGCGGATGAAAGTGAGGACCGGGGGGTTCGATCACTTGTCTGAAGCCCAAGGAGGTTGCCTAGGTCACCTCTATGGATGCGCCGGCCCTGAACACACGTCGGCCACAACAGGAAAAATAAACAAACTGCAATTGCGTTAAATATTTCTAATTAATCACGTGCGTTAACGCGCTAATTTTGACAGCCCTAAATATAACATAACATAACATAACATAATATAATATAATACAGGCGGCGCAGTAGATAGTGCTGTCGCCTCACAGCAAGAAGGACGCTTGTTTGAGCCTCAGCTGGGTCAGTTGGCGTTTCTGTGTGGAGTTTGCATGTTCTCCCTGCGTTTGCGTGGGTGCTCCAGTTTCCCCCACAGTCCAAAGACATGCTGTACAGGTGAATTGGGTAGGCTGAATTGTCCATAGTGTATGAGTGTGAATGGGTGTGTGTGGATGGGTTGTGGCTGGAAGGGCATCCACTGCGTAAAAACGTGCTGTATAAGTTGGCGGTTCATTCCGCCTGGCGACACTGGATTGATGAAGGAACTGGGCCGAAAAGAAAATGAATGAATGAATAATAAAATAAAAAAATAAAATAAAAATAAAATAAAATAAAATAAAATAAAAAAGTATAATAAAGTATAATAAAATATAATATAATAAAATAAAGTATAATATAATATAATATAATAAAATAAAGTATAATATAATATAATATAATGTAATATTAATATAAAAATATAATATAATAGAACATAATATAATAATTAAAAAAATATATATTTATAAATATTTGGTGAGCGTTAAATTCATTTCAGAACATTAATAGGAATTATAAAATTAGTTTCCTTCCTTAAAATTGCAACACAGGCTCATTGTGGATATGTACCACTGTCTACATTTTTGGAGAGTGCTAATTATGTAGCCAGAGGTACGTCTGGCTACATTTCGTCTTTAAAGCGAACGCTATGGGGGTGGCATGACGTAGCTCGCCACGTATGTGGGTGGGTCAGTCGGTCAGTCATTCATCAGCAAGCTGGCCTGGGGTGCGTTTCCCAAACAACGACATAACTCGTGGCTGAACTATCATAGTATGATGCATTCCGCTTTTAAATAATAGGTCACCTATAGCTTTCGTCATTAATAGGGCCAGACAGAATCTGCTAAATTTTTTTGCTATTTCTGCACAGAATTTTGTAGATAATCTGCGGATTTTTGTGGAATGATTTTGGGAGTACCGTAATTAAAAACTTAATACATGAAATAAAAATAATACCTTTTGAACTGTTATTTAATGTTTACAATGCAAATCCAATTAGATCCACTTATACATTGGTAAAAAAAGCAAGTATCTCATGTAATATATCTCCTAAAAGACAGAAAATATTACTTTACAAACCGTATTGTAAATAAATCGTATAAACATTTTCATATTAGTCAATGATATTACTGAAATTTATAAAAAAAAATAAAAATATTTAAATTTACACACATTTACACAGGTAAATAAATAGATTCAATGATGGGCTAAAAGTCTGCAGATTTCTGTAAGCGCAGATTCTGTGTGGGCCTAGTCATGAGCCACGGCTGTGTTCAAAATGACATCAATGTTTTCCAAAGTGCACTACGAAGGGAACGCAATTGTCTATATGAAGATCACTAAAACTGAACTAAGCAAATTACACTTAAGAGTGATGACTTTAATGCTTTTTTAAAAAAATGATTCCAAGTTTAAATGTTAGAATGTTCTAAAGGTATAGGGTATAGGGGGGATAACGGGGGAATAGAACACAACCAGGACCTATGCATCTAACTACAGCTCTAGAGGTGTAGTTGTAAAACCCAATTTGCGAATGTTCGTTGGATCGACAGATTTGGGAAACAACAAATCAACAAACTATCTTTGTAACAATGGAACTTGCAACCTTAGTTAGCTAATGATGGTTTACAGAAACGCACCCCTGGTCGGCTGAAGTGTATTGCTCGCTTTGGTGGATTTACACAAGAAGAGGACACACCAGAGCAATTTGATCACTAAACAGCGTACACATCGGCATTTGCTGGATTTTAGAAAAAAAAAACTGCGAGCAGACGTACCTCCAGTTATGTATGTTGATGTCCTCAGAAACGTAAACCTGGGTACATATCCACAATGAGTTTTCCAACACCAGCATGTAAACATTCATACATCAACACTCATTTGCTTGAGAATTAAAGTGATATTAAATCTATTTTTTTCAGAAATTGATCAGATTTCACTGAATTTATACTTAAAAAAGCTTAATTTAAAATGTGTTTTGATTGCATACATTTGAACTACCGTATATATACTACATACAGTTAAAGTCACAATTATTAGCCCTCCTGTCAATGTTTTTTTATTTTTCAAATATTTCCCAAATGATGTTTATCAGAAAAAGGAATTTTTCACAGTATTTCCTATAATATTTTTTCTTCTGGAAAAAGTGTTTTTTGTTTTATTTCGACTAGAATAAAAGCTGTTATTTTTTTGTTTTTAAAAACATTTAATGGTCAATATTATTAGCCCCCTTAAGCAATACTTTTTTTCAACTGTCTACAGAACAAACCATCATCCCTAACTTGCCTAATTACCCTAACTTTAACCTAATTAACCTAGTTAAGCTTTTAAATTTCACTTTAAGCTGAATACTTGTATCTTGAAAAATATCTAGTCAAATATTGTCATGTCATCATGGCAAATATTAAATAAATCAGTGATTAGAAATGAGTTATTAAAACTATTATGTTTAGAAATATGTAAAAAAAAAAATACTCTCTCCTTTAAACAGAAACTGGGAAAAAACAGGGGGGCTAATAATTCTGACTTCAACTGTATGTGCATGTTATTATTATATTTTTTGACCATTTTTATGCATGCATAATCATCACTATGAATGCATTATTTTAGGATGGATCGTATTAAAACGAGACAGCAGAAGTTCAAGAGAGGAAAAGAGAAGATGCTCAGCATAGCCCAGGAGTCTGGAGACGGAGAGAAACTCATCCCACCAGTAGACAATGAGGAAGAGGAGGACGAAGGTATGATGTACATCATGACTGTACAAGAGTGAAATAAATACACTCTTCAATATGCAATGGTCAGAGAACTATATAAACAAAATGCTAAATAAAAGTAAATAGATTAAATCAGTTGTTAATAACCCATCAAGTAAACTTCACAGTCAGAATATTTTTTACATCATAATCTTTAGGATATTTAGATCATTTTTTATAGTATAATTGTAACTTGTCCATCCAAATAATACATGATAGCAGAATTTACATTTTTTGGGTGAACTATCCCTTTAAGAGTGTTTCATGAATCTGGTTTACAGCAGAAACTACACTACCTGACAAAAGTCTTGTTGCCTATCCAGGTTTTAGGAACATCAAATAATAACTTGACTTCTAGTTGATCATTTGATATCAGAAGTGGCTTATATGAAACGTGAAGGCCTCTAGATTACGCTTATTTCACCAAATTAAAATATGATCATGCCTTGATTTTTAATGATTTATTTAGGACAGTAAGGTCTGACTTTGTTTAAACAAATGTCGTGTCTCTTAACTGAAATAATGTCCAGTATAGAATATAAAGTCATGCTGCAGTAGAAAAAGAATGAATATTGTGTCTGACTCCCATGAGCTTGGAGGACTGCATCCATACATCTCTGAATGACTCAAATCACTTATTAATAAAGTCATCTGGAATGGCAATTCAAGCATTCTTGCAGGACTTATCGAGATTTCATCTTCACTGCCTCCTCCCCCATCTTACCCCAGACATGCGCAATTATGTTCATGTCTGGTGACCGGGCTGGCCAATCCTGGAGCACCTTGACCTTCTTTGCTTCCAGGAACTTTAATGTGGAGGCTGAAGTATGAGAAGGAGCGCTATCCTGCTGAAGAATTTGCCCTCTCCTGTGGTTTGTAATGTAATGGGCAGCACAAATGTCTTGATACCTCAGGCTGTTGATGTTGCCATCCACTCCGCAGATTTCTCGCACGCCCCCATACTGAATGTAACCCCAAACCATGACTTTTCCTTCGCCAAACTTGACTGATTTCTGTGAGAATCTTGGGTCCATGCGGGTATTAATAGGTCTTGTGCAGTATTTGTGATGATTGGGATGCAGTTTAACAGATGATTCATGGGAAAATCTATCTTCTAGAAGTCCAGTTATTAATTGTTGCTCTTACAACTGGGATTTACGACAAGACTTTTGTCAGGAAGTGTACTGTGCAGGCTGACATTGAGGATCAACAAACAATTGTTATATAGTTTTGTAAAAAAAATTCATACTGACAGTCGTCTGAATTATTTTCTGTTGATTGTAAAATTGTGTCAAACTGCTTAATATTGACCTTTTCCACAAAGCAACCAGGAACAGGTTTTATTTCCAGTTTCACCGTCACTTCTTCATTGTTTTCATTAATGCTCTTGACGTTTCGTTTGCAGAGAAAAAGAAAAACAAGGTGCAAAAAAAGCAGTGGTGGAGGCCTTGGGTTGACCATGCGTCCAGTAGGTTCTTTATACCTTCCTCTAATCTCACTGCTCCTTGTGTCCTTGACCAGAAGTCAGAGGATTCCCATAATGCACTTGTGCTCCGTCCAGACCATAGACTTTTCTACATCTATTTACGGCAGCTGGACATATTAAAGTACAAATGAAATTAAAACTAATCATATAGATCTGTTAGCTCATATTGCTAGTTTTGTGGTAAACAATTAATCTGTGCATGTCATTAAGAAAAAAAAATAGTTTGCTGCGTGTTTCTAATAAAATGTCTGGTGTATTAAGACAGGAGGAGTGTGTCAGGCCACTCACCTGCATAGAGCAAACCTATGCATCATTCCGTTATATGATGCATTGAGTGTATGCTTTACTAAAAAGATAGGTTTTTATTCTAGTTTTGAACTGAGAGAGTGTGTCTGAGTCTCGGACATTATCAGGAAGGCTGTTTTAAAGTTTAGGAGCCAGAAATGAGAAGCCCTGACCTCCTTTAGTGGACTTTGCTATTCTAGGTACTACCAGCAGCCCGGAGTTTTGAGATCTTAAAGAGCAGGTTGGATTGTAGCAAGACAGGAGGTTGGTTAGATAAACAGGAGCTCGATTATTTAAGGCTTTATAGGTAAAAAGCAATATTTTATTATCAATACGGAACTTAACAGGCAGCCAGTGTAAGGAGGATAAAATTGGGGTGATATGATCATATTTTCTAGACCTGGTAAGAACTCTGGCAGCTGCATTTTATTTTATTTTTTGCTGAAGTTTATTAATAGAGGATGCTGGGCAACCAGCGAACAGAGCATTACAGTAATCCAGCCTAGAAGTCATAAAAGCATGAACTAGTTGTTCTGCATCTGAGATGGGTAGCATGCTTCGTAATATGGGAGATATGATTTTCAAAAGTTAATTGCTGTCTAATATAACACCCAGATCTTTTACACTTTAAAGTCCAATGTTTAAACACAAATACAAATTTACAATGATCATTTTTGTTAGCTAACGTTGTTCTTTTTAAAGTTAAAACTCAGCAAGTTAATCCACCTGAAAAAAATATTTTGGTAATCTTCAATCAAAGTCTGACCATTTACTTCCATGTTTGGAGTGGTGGTCCTTATGTTGATGTCATCCTGAGGGTTTTCATAGCAACTGCACATTAATACGCTCTCTTACCAGTAGTTTGCTATGAGGGAATGATGCACAAGAGAAAGCCCCACCCCCTACTCACTATTCCATTTAACTGGTTTGCTGCTTTAAATAGATTTATACTGATGCTGGAGGAAAAGTGCAATGTCTGGATGCTTCTGCATGAGCAGGTGAACAGAGCCGTGCAGTAGAGAATCACTCTGCTTTCTTACAAAACACAGCAAACTCTGAGGTAAATGAGAGAGATTTCCCTTAACTGCCATAATTCATCCATTAATGAAAATTCTTTGTTTTGTTTTCCTCCATATTTAGTTTAGAGGGTAGATTTGCTATTATACAATTGTTAACATTGAAGTACAATAAAGGTCAGTGTTTCATGATTAAGGTCAATTGAATCAAAAGCAATAGCAATCACATTTGTTTTGTTACAGAACTTTTTAGTATCAATCAAACGTCTTTAAAACTTTATCAAAAAGTTTCAGCTTAACTTTGAATGAACATTTCAATTAATTCTGAAATATCATGTGATAGGAGTTTGCATGTTCTCCTCGTATTGGCGTGGGTTTCCTCTCAATGCTTAGGTTTCCCCCACAGTCCAAGCACATGTGCTTTAGGGGAATTGAATAAACTAAATTGGCTGTGGTGTGTGTGGTTGTGAATGTGAGTGTATGGGTGTTTCCCAGTACTGGGTTGTGGCCGGAAGGGCATCTGCTGTGTAAAACATATGCTGAATAAGTTGGCGGTTCATTCCGCTGTGGTGACCACTGATGAATGACGGGACTAAGCCAAAGGAAATGAATGAATGAATGAATATCATGTGATAGTAAAAACTGGAGTAATAATGCTGAAGATTCAGCTTTCAGAATCACAGGAATAAATTATTTTTTAAATATACAGCGGGAAAAAATAAATAACACGTCACCTTTTTTCTCAGAAAACATATCTCTAGAGGTGCTGTTGACTTGAAATGGAATGAATGTTCCATATAGAAATCCATATATGCAAAGAAAACAAATCTAATTAGTTTACAAATTAGGTTTTGCATAATAAAATGTAATGAAGCAGGGAAAAAGTGTTAAACAGATGAAGAAAGGAAGGTGTAGAAAGGCAGTGAAAGCCCAGACAGCAGCTGAAATCTCTCAGTAGTTCTTCAGCAATCCTCTGCCCTTCCTCAGTGTAAATGAATATCAGCTGCTTCAGTCCAACATCTACATTAGCAGGAGGATGAAGATGAAACCAGGGTGGACATTTCAGCAAGACAATGATCCAAAACACAGCCAAGGAGACTCTCAAATGCTTTCAGAGAAAGAAAATCAAGCTGTAGAATGGCCCAGCCAATCACCTGACCTGAATCCAATAGAAAAAACAAAATAAAGCTCAGATTTGATAGATGAGACCCACAGAACCATCAAGATTTTACACTCTGTTGAAGTCTGTCAAAAACTCACACCTGAGCAATGCATGTGACTTCATTCTCCATATGAGAGGCATTGTTAAGTTCCAGCACCAAAGAACACTTGTATATAAAGTAATAAATACATTTCATTACTGGTATATGAAATATTATACAATATGACTGCTTTTGAATATAAATATAGAGACTTGAAATATCTTAAAATAATACATTTCTGAGTTTATTTTTATGTATTTTTTGATTATTATTATTATTATACAGTGTGGAAGACAAAATTATTAGCCCTACTATGCAATTCTAATTCTTTTTTTTTTATATTTCCCAAGTGATGTTTAACTAGGATTTTATTTTCACCACAGTATTTCCAAGGTTTTTCTTCTGAAGAAAGCCTTATTTCTTTTTAATAATAGTTAATAATTCCTTATATTTATATAGTGCTTTTCTAGACACTCAAAGCACTTTTACACAATGGAGGGAATCTCCTCATCCGCCACCAGTGTGCAGCATCCACCTGTATGACGCGACGGCAGCCATATTGGGCCAGACCGCACACCACACACCAGCTGATTGGTGAAGAGGAGACAGAGTGATGAAGCTAATTATGATAGGAGGATGATTATGAGGCCATGTGGGCAAATTTGGCCAGGCTGCCGAGGTTAAACCCCTACTCTTTTTCGAAGGACATCCTGGGATTTTTAACGACCACAGAGAGCCAGGACCTCATCCAAAAGACGGCGCTCACTAAGCAGAATAGAGTCCCCATCAATATACTGGGGCGTTAGGACCCACACAGATGCATGAGCACCCCCTGCTGGCCTCACTAACACTACTTCCAGCAGCAACCTAGCTTTCCTATGTGGTCTCCCATCCAAGTACTGACCAGGCGCAGCCCTGCTTAGCTTCAGTGGGCGACCAAGTGAGAGTTGCAGAGAGCTAGCTGCCGGCAAAGAGCATAATAACATAAATTACAAAATTTACATAATTTTCTTAATACTTTAAGCCGAATACTAGTATCTAGTAAAATATGATGTACTATCATCATGAAAAAGACCAAATATATGAGTTATTAGAAATACAGTTGCTAAAACTATTGTTTTAAAATGTATAGAAAAAAATATCTCCGTTAAACATTCATTCATTCATTTTTCTTCGGCTTAGTCCCTTATTTATCAGGGGACGCATTTATCAGGGGAATAAACCGCCAACTATTCCAACATATGTTTTACGCATCGGATGACCCAGTGCTAGGAAACACCCATACACTCTCACATTCATACACTACGACCAATTAGTTCATCCAATTCACCTATAGCGCATGTGTTTGGACTGTGGGGGAAGCCGGAGCACCCGGAGGAAACCCACGCCAACACCGGGAGAACATGCGAACTCCACACTGAAATGCCAACTGACCCAGCCAGGACTTGAACCAGCCACCTTCTTGCTGTGAGGGAACAGTGCTAACCACTGAGCCACTGATTTATCATGCTTGCTTTTCTCTAAATTAATTACAACCTTTGCATATCAACTTACATGTGAATTTATATACATGCCTGTTATAGGCCACCAAATGTCAGTACATTTTCATTCTTGGATGAGCAAACTTTATAAATAAAATCAAGCGATTACTGTCTCTCTCTTTATCTCCTGTTCAGCAACAAAAAACCCAAGTGCTCAACAATAGACATCAACAAGCAAAAGAAATGCCCTCAAGCTCTGTCCTGATGCTTTTGTATGTGGAGTGAGAATGTATTTGTTTTGTCTTTGTTGATGAGCTGATCTCAGATATCAGCGTGACAATAAAGCACTTCTTTCACCATAAACCTCTTAGTTATATAGTGATTAAAAACTGATTGTTATTGACATGCACTGCTATATTGTGGCACAGTGATGGTAACAGACAGTAATACAACAGTACATGATTGAATATGGCTACTATATTCAAATACTATGGCATTTCCATGAGCTATAATGAATAGCATAGTATTGGTATCATGATGCTGTCGAAATATAATGAGGTATTACTATGGTGCCATGATTAAAGCCCATGATTTCAGTCCCAAGTTTCTCTAATCACTATATAAAATATGTGTAGAATTTATTAGGATAATATTTGGCTTCACAACGTCAATTCTCCCAGCATCCTCCCCTGCCTTCCCCCTCCAACATGGCTCTTCTGTTCAAGGACACAAGGCAGTTTCCTTATTCCAATTGCTGTTCTGCTGTGCGACTGTGAAACTGTGGACACTGGTGTTTCAAACTAATTCAGTTAAAGAGACAAATTGGTGTGGTTTTGTTGGTTTATATTATTGCTAATTGCTGTCTTATTTCATTAAATGTATAACATTAGATATTCACACTGACAAAAAAAAAGATTTTCTTACTTTATTTCTTGTTTCTACACTGTTTAACATATCTGTTAATTAATAGTTTCTGTTTTTTGTGTTTTGTGTATTTTAAATTGTAAAGAAATCTATGTTTTTTTAAACTAATGAAGACAGCAGTCAATGATTCATTTGAATTATTAAGCTTGACATGTTTACTGTTCCAAAATATTATAAATCTTTTAAAAAATAAAATATATTGTTTTCAAAGGGGAAAAAAGTTATAGTTTTTTTACCCAGACATTATAAAGAATATATTTTAGAGCAGTAATCACAATACCGTGATAGCGTGAAACCGTAATATTTTTATCCAAGGTTATCATACCGTCAGAATCTCATATCGGCCCATGCCTAGTTTAACAAAGTGACTTTTATTGACATTTTAGTAGTTTGAAATAATAAAATGTAGAATAATTTTATATATATATATATATATATTAGGACTGTCAATATTAGCGCGTTAACGCACGTGATTAATTTGAAAAATTGAATGCGTTAAAAAAATGTACGCATTTATCGCAGTTGCAGTTTTTTTTTATTTCCTGTTGTGGTCGACGTGTGTTTAGGGCCGGCGCGCCCATAGAGGCGACCTCCTCACTTTCATCCCCGACACCCCCCCCCCCCCTCCTCCCGGTCCCCACTTTTATCCGCTATCCGGAAACTTTCTATTTCACTTTCGGGTTAAAAATAGCATTTTCGACGTGATCACTGTTTGCCTACAGCGCCAGTTCAGCTTGCTCCGGCCTTGCGTGTGTTTAATGTGCAAAGAAATACGATAAAGGAGAATATGGATCCAAGTACATGTACTCAGTGAAAGCGCCAGATGATGTCGGAAGCTGTCAAAGACAGCCCATTGCTCTCTAAGTTGACTCCAAGCGCCCTCAAATGTTTAATTAAGTTAGACATGTTTTCACACTACATGCACTCAATATTGACTGAAAAGTGTTCAGCTTTTTATAAGCTGTTTACATTTTAAGACCTTTTATTAAAAAAAA
>CAIGQZ010001210.1:5633937-5652228 GCA_903798205.1 Danio tinwini
TATTAAATGTCCTTAAAGGTGCTGTATGTACGTTTCTGACTCTTCTAAAGCATAAATACCATAATATGTTTGCAGATATTTAAGAAACATGCTAAGTCAACATTCTTGTTTATCTGAAAAACAAAGTCTGATATTCTGCTTTGAAAATGTGCGTTACTTTAACCCACCCACTGCCATTTTAGACAATTATATTTCAGCAACCCGGGTTGCTGTAACCAGGGATGTGACACTGAAAACAGGGGTGCGGATCCAAATGCAGAGTTTTATTGACAGGATGGTCAGGCAAGCAATGATCAACACAGGAGCAAACAGATGCATAAGGGCAATCCAGAGTCATAGTCGAAATAGCAGGCAAATGGTCAGAAGGCAGACAGCAAACAGGATTAAACTAACAAACGAGGCAAGGATCAAAAACACAGCAAAACAAGACAAAGAAAAACGCGTTGTAGTGTCACTAAAACAGTAGACAAGACTCAGCATTGAGTGTCTCAAAGTGAGCCGAATATATGTGTGTGTAATCAGTCATTGAGCAGCATCAGCTGTGAGAGTGCAATCAGTCAGGATCTGGAACCGGTTGTGTGTGGTGCATGACTGGGTTTTGTAGTCCATTTACCAGCAGATTTGTAGTCCATATGAATGTGAGTGTGTTTACCAGCGATCTCTGGTAGTAGATCGCTGGGGATCGTGACAGTTGCCTTGGTATAAAACTGCATATTTGATTCATTCAGTCATGAAGGCTCTCAAAGTGTGTGCAGGAAACACACAGAAATTTAAATACAGCCATTCAGAAGCACAGAATAGTGCACTCACTGCACTCCAATGAAATGGTAAGGTTTATACTCTTATTTAGGGGTCACCAACATGGTCACAGCACCAGGTAGCCCGTGAAGATCACATGAGTTGCCTGCAGGCCTGTTCTAAAAATAGGTCACCATAGCACCACATACCAGTAAGCTGCATATACATTTCATCAACAACAATCACACTTGCATTGGTGTAAAACTGAAAATGACATTAAGTTATACTGTATATAAAAAAAATCTTTTTCAGACAAATTAAGTGTTGCATATTGATATTTATCTGTTTCTTACCTTGTTAAATTGTTGACAACTTTTGTGAGAAATCATTAACATGATTAGTGTCTTCACCTGGATGAATACCATTAATTATTATTAATAACATATAATTAAAAGTAAATTAAGCTGATTTGTTATTCAAGAAGTGTGTATCAAACTGGTAGCCCTTCACATTAATCATTACCCAAGGGTTAGCTCTAAGTTTCAAAAAGGTTGGTGACCACTGCTCTAATTAATACACATTAAACCTCTTTAACAATATTAAATGTAGATGCTGAATCCCTCATATGTGTTGGTTTGCACTGAGTCACAGTTCTAAAGTTCAATTTCACGGTTTATTTTATTTTATAAGATCTGAGGTGAACTATCTGCTGCTGCTTTCAGTAGTATGGCAATAAACATCATGTAAAATGGCATATAAACTCACATTATTAGCATTTAACACTAAATAAAGCACATGGGGTGTACCTGAGGTGATCGTTGTCAGTTTTCTGTTATAAAAATAAAAGCTGTTTTTAAAAAAAAAAAATTTCCGGTGTTGGTTAGAACAAAAATTCCTTTTAATATGGAAAATATTCATTCTATCGCAGGCCATTGCTTTTATTTATATTATTTAGGCTTGATAGTCAGGTTTGCTCCTGTTGATGTCGTCAATCTGGCAACCTGTGCTTGCATGTGTTTTGAACCCGGAGCGCAATACCTAGTTTAACCAATGGGTGTCATACTTACATACTGCACCTTTAAAACAAGCTAAATAATCTGCCAGCCAAAAACAACATGGTTTTGCATTCGCCATTAGCAGACACCCTGTTTTAAGAAGAAAGAAAAATCCCTTATTTTTGACTTTCTGAAATCTAAATATTTCTTACTTATCTAAAAAGGCTTCTTGAATTAAGAATCTTTAGATATTTGGACTAGGAATGAGACAAATACTCTAAATAAGTAAAGCATTTTTTTGTGCAGTGTAAGATTTAATCTTGTACTCTTTACAAATGACGTATGCTAATATGTTATGCCTTATTATAAGCACAATTTGACTGTGTGGTTTTCAGATTGAGGTAAGTTTGGTTTGAGATTGTTTGGTATTTTCTCAGGAGGCATATAAGGGTTTGCAAAACTGATTCTATCAATGACGAGCTTGTGAATAATCGAAAGCATATTGTATTGAGCTATTGTTGTCTGTTTTGATGTCATTGTTTTTTGCTTAACGCTCTCCGTATTTTCTCAGTGGTTAGAAGTGGTGATTATTACCTGTTTGAAACTGACAGTGAAGAGGAGGAGGAAGAGGAGGAGAAAAAAGACGAAGAGCCTCCCAAAAGATCTGCCTTCCAGGTGTGGGAAACCGTGCAGTTCAGCTTATATTCATTAAGCTCATCCTTTGTGTGGAAATGAAGAAACTTTTATTCTGACACTATAAAGCTTGAGATGAAGACAAAAACTTTTTTCAACACATGTTTAGCTTCTAATAACTGATTTCTTTTTTCTTTGCCATGATGGCAGTACATAATATTTTACTAGATGTTGTTCAGTAGTATTCAGCTTAAGGTGAACTAGGTTAATTAGGGCACAGTTAGGATAATTAGGCAAGTCATTGTATAACAGTGGTTTATTTTGTAGACAACCAAAACAAATATTGCTTAAGGAGCTAATAATACTGATCTTAAAATGGTTCTAAAAAATTAAAAGCTGCTTTTATTCTAGCCGAAATAAAACAAATAAAACTTTCCCCAGAAGAACAAATATTATAGGAAACAGGGGTGGATCTAGGGGTGGGGCCCACAGGGGCACCGGCCCCCCTTTAAATCGGGTTGGCCACTGTTGTGCCCCTCTCTTCTAAGTCTGATTTATATCAGAGCTCGGACATAAAGATGCGATTTAATTCGTGTTAAACGCCAGGGATATCTATTACTTAAGCTATTTTTCTTGTGTGACGAGTGCTTTCATCCCTGCAGATAGACTTTTTCCGAAACAGGGGTTAAAATTTTTACAATGTTGCTTGCCGTACGGTTCGTGAAGATCAGTCGATTCATCAGTGGATCGCTCGTCTGTGTTTGCACTCAGTAAACAGCGGTGAGTTTGGTGAACTGATGACCTTCACAGCCAATCATAGTGATTTCTGTTGAGCACGTGAACACACTGGCCAATCAGCGCTGTTTAAGAACACCATGAACAGTGTCTTAAATGTTAACGAACAATTTGTGTTTTATATTTTTTATTATAGAAATTTAGTATCGTGACAAGTCTAATATAGTGACAGAATCAGTTCATTAACTTGAGTTTGGTGAATGGCATCTAAAATGTGTGTTTGGGAATAAAAACGTTAGCTAAGTAGTGCCATTTCCCTTAACTTAGCTGAAAAATAGGTCAAATATCCCTTTTTATTTTAATTATTCGTTCAGAACAGGCCTCCGGGTCGCTCGGAAGGTTGTGAAATCATAAATTTATGTCACTTTCTCTTCGCTGATAAGATATACAGCCAGGTACACAACATTCCTGTGTGACTCAGGCTATACTTCCAGATTTCTTCCCACAGCAGCCTCGATTTCGCTGTTAATAATGGCGGCCGCGTGAAATCAGTCTATTGTGAGGGTTTACTGGGATGGTGTTCAGTCAGTTTAAAATTTGTGCCAATTTCTGTCAAAGGTAGATGCCCTGGGATAAAGAGTCTGTGCATCCAGAACCAACAACATCTGACAGATTTCTGCCTAGGCACACTACAAAAAAGAGAAATGTACCAAAATGCACCAGCTATACTGTAACATAGTTACTTTTTAGCATGTGGGACTGAAGATAGCTTGAGTGCTTAGCATAAAACAAAACTAATAAAACAGCTTATTTAGATTATGGAAGTATTTTTTATCTAATGAATGCTAGGGGGGTTTCTTAAAAAAAATAAAAAAAAATGATAAAACCTACAATCTTGCTCAAAGACACATGCAACTTCTCCTGTAAGCTTATGTAACCCTGCCGGTCCTGTGCCACCCAACCCACGCCGAGCTGGTGTCGAACTGGCGACCTTCCGCATTGGAGTTGGTTGCTCTAACAAGGAGGCTAAAGACCATGGCCTCTAGCGTCTGTCGCTAGAGCACCTTTAGAGGTCAGAGGAGTGAAGTTTACCTGCACAGCACTTACTAGCTGGCCTCCGTTACACTTAAAGGGATCTTGGAGAGTATGATAAAGATGAATATGTTGTTTCTGACTGCTAAAATGTTCAGTGTTAACTAACCCCATGTTACAACACTCGCCAGTCTCCCATATTTATTAACACAACTATTTTCTTTCTCACCTGCTGCAGTGAAAATTATGATCTTCTGATATCGCTGCTATTTGTAGAATAAATTAACCCTTGAATAGAAATAAAAGGCCTACATATAGTAATATATACTGTATTTTAATAGGACAAATATAATTACATGTTCTAAACATAAGCACCAACTATATAACTTGGCCCCCCTTTTTAAACTGTGGCCCCACCATGGCCCCTGTCTTTAAAAATTCCTAGATCCGCCACTGATAGGAAATACTGTGAAAAATTCCTGAATCTGTTAAACATCATTTGGGAAATATTTTAAAAAATAAAATAAAATTGACAGGAGGGTGAATCATTTTGACTTCAACTGTATATTTTAGCCAAACTAAAAAAATAAGACATTTCCAAGTAGAAAAATAGAATAGGACAATAGGGCTGTGCGATATGTGCAAAAGAAACCTATCATAATTTTCTTAAACAATATTGCGATATCGATTTGAATGATGATTTTGTCACACACACATTTTACAGTGTGAATCAGAAACATACTGTTAAAGGAAAATAATTAGCTCTTTATCAAAAACGTGCAACGTGTCTCTAAAACAGACAAAAAAATAAAAAATAAAAATCACCTAGTAAAGGTGTAACATTGTGTCAGCCTCATTAAAACATCTCTTTTTAGACAAAATTCAATTCAATTCACCTTTATTTTTATAGCGCTTTTACAATATAGATTGTGTCAAAGCAGCTTCACATAGAAGATTATAGTGAATTGAAACAGTGTCAGTTCAGTTTTCTGAGTTAAAGTTTAGTTCAGTTTAGCTCAGTTTAGTGTGCTTTAATAATCACTACTGAGAGTCCAAACACTGAAGAGTAATTCATAGATACGCAGCTCTACAGATCCCGAACCATGCAAGCCAGTGGCGACAGCGGCGATGAAAAAACTTCACCAATTAGCGAAAGTGAAGTTTTAAAAAACCTCCAGAGAAACCAGGCTGGAGAACACTGGACCTCAGCGAAGACTCGGCTGCCCCTGGAGCATCTCATGCTCTCCACTCCACCATGACCACCACAGCAGCTGCTCAGGATACGGCCTGGTCCAGGATTATGAGAACCTTGGGATCATCTCTTCGCTGGTCTTGGATCGAATCAATGGTGCTGCATAGTCTGAGGGCCTCAGGATGAGTACCCCCAGGTGGAAATAGAGAATAAGAGAATAATTAGCGTAGCTGCTTTTTTTAGTGTATATAAACGAGATGCAAAAACCTGCCTGGGGCACATCATGCGTCATACCGCTAAGTGATGCACTGAGTGTATACTTTGCAAAAAGAAAACTTTAAATGTACCTTTTTAGAATACCTCACCGCGAGTCGCGTAACAAGAACTAATCAATGAACTTCATACTTTATATGGAATATACACAATTTGGTAGACTAATTACCTCAGACAAACACAGAACACCCAAACACCCGGAGCTTTTTCATTTTCTCCATAAATAAAATTTGTATCAGAGCTGCAGCAATGTTTTCTCATGCTCTGTTTAGGCACGCTGCGTTATGATTGGTTCAAATAGCATACTGCAGGAAAATCATGCTGTAAGGTGATTTAGAAGTCGTGCATGTCCAAATCACAATTTCAATATGATTTAATAGGGCACCTATGGTGAGAAATTTACTTTTCAAGCTGTTTGGACAGACATATGTGCAGGTATAGTGTATAGACCGTCATATAGACCGTCATATTGGGGTGATAAACACATCCACACCCACATCATCCTTTTTTTCAATTTAACAACAAACAGTGGACCGATTGCGGCATTTTTAAAAAAAACGCCCCATGCTCGCATTGGTGATTCTCCACCAATCAGATTGGCACTTTTGTTCACGTGCACGGAGCTGCTGAAGTTACAGTAAACAGCACTTGGAGGCGCTCAAGCGCAACACTGTCAATGCGAGCGCACATTAAAGAAGATGCCCAGAGGTGTGATGAACGTGGAGCTGCTTATTGCACTGGTGAACAATAATCATTTCTTCATCACTAGAGCTGGAGCAGCTACTTGAACCATCCATAACAACAAGCGTGTCAACTTTGTCTTCTTTCTCTGTGTTACAAGCGAGTGTCAGGAGCTTACAGTTGTGTAGCGCCATCTAATGTCAAGGAGTGATTTTGCATACTTTTCTGCTCGACGCCTGTGAAAATCGATTGAGTTTGAATCCGGAAAAACGTCTTGAAAAAGGCTGACGATAAACGCAAATGAAAAGCGTCCCGGTGTGTACGAGCCCTTACTGTAGTTTTTCTCATAAAAGTTACGTAAGATCTTATTCCTTCGTGTCTGTCTGTTGTCTGAGGCAGCCGAGGGAGGAGATTAAGGCACACTGACAGGCACATGGAAACAGTGGGCGTGAAGGACTAGCCTTAAAGGCACAGTACACAAAAAACCCTACCTAAAGCTAAGAGCTACAAAATAGAAACTTATGACAGCTATAATAAAAAATCTGATGGGTGTTTTGAGCTGAAACTTTACAGACACAATCTGGACACACAAAAGACTTATATTAAATCTGGAAAAAGGGCTAACCTAGGTGCCCTTTAATTAATCGCACAGCCCTGTAAGACATACTCTGAAAAAAGGTCCTTGCTGTTAAACAGCACTTAAAAAATGTTTTAAAAAGAATTTAATTTTCACAGGAAGTCTAATACTAATGTGAAGTGTGCACACATCATATTCATAGCCTATTTTAGCTGAATGAATTGAGGGATTTGTCAGTGTGCTTAATAGATTAAGTGTAGGCTATTATGCATAATGTTAAAATATCTGTTAAGTAACAGTTTCCGTATTTAGTGTTTTCCGATTATTTTTCGGTTGTAATTTGCATTATGGGATGTTGATCCCTGCTCTGTCGACTTTTGATGTTGAAAATTTACTTCTACATTTTAACAAAGTGACTTTTATTGACATTTTAGTAGTTTGAGACAAGATATTGTTTAAGAAATAATTTATAGAGAACCAAGTTTGTAAAATAATAAAAAAAAATGTACTGCCAGTTTATTACAAGGTGTTTGTAGCATAATATACAACACCAACCCAAACAATATAGCCCTGCAAACTATTAAAAATGTTCATAAAGGTCACTTTTTCAAACTTATCAGGGTTAGAAGTTGTTGAAAGAAAGGTCAAGATCCCATAATGCAATTTTAAAGCAAAAATATGTAAAATAAAAACTAAATAGACTCACAAAATAGGGAAAACTGTCAATTTACAGATATTTTACAGTGTAGTTATTACCTAGTCAGATACAAAACTTATTTTTACATCACATTCAAATTAGTAATAGTGCACAGTCCCTAGTGCCCTAGTACCGAGTATGCATGTTTAATCAAGTTAAAAGTTTCTTCAGTCCATTAATTGTTCATCTTAAATGTTTTCAATGTGTTATGGTAACTTTATAAAAATCTGAAAGAATTCCACAGTAAAATGACAAGCTAAAGACGAGAGCATCTTTTGCAGCAGTCAGTGTGGACTTATTGTGGATTGTTAATGTGTTGTATTGTGTAGTGTTGGGCTTCAGGACACTGATGCTGTGACTTTCTCCTGGTTTTTTTCTCCTCTCAGCGAGCGATCAGAAAGTTTGCTTCAGCCCTTGTTGCTTTACCCAGATCAATCATTAAACTGCCCAAAACTGTTCTGCAGTATTTAATAAGGGCGGCCAAGGTACATGTACCACCGCGGGGAAACCTGCCGCCTGTGTTTGCTGATGGTGTTTTATTGTGAGATTTCCATCTCATGTTGTTCCTGTTGCGTTACATATTTGTCAAAATATAAAAAGTACGGATCTCTTACTGCAAGGATGCATGGAATGGAAATCACTCCGAGGTGTTGTTCATTGTGAAAATTGTGTGTTTGTTTCGTGTGGTGTTTTTTGGGAAGGTACTTTTATTTTTGTTGATTTTATTTTTTTATTAGTTGCTAGAGTATGATGTGATTTTACTCCACTACGTTTTAACAGACTAAAAAATAAAAAGAACAAAAAATACATCAAATATTATACTGAGCAATCATGGGTCAAAGACGAGCATCTCATATTGATCGTTTTTAAAGTTAAAGTTCAATTTAAAGTTATCACATATTGAAGTGAAAAATAAACATCAGTGTTTTTAATGTAGAATTAATAAATGATTAAATGATCATATAAAAGGTTATTTTATATGATTAAAAGACACATAGGCCTCTATTTTTACTATCTAAAAAATCTAAAGCGCATGGCGCAAAAACATTAAGGCTGTGTCCAAATCCACTTTTGCTGTTTTAAGGATGGAAAAACAGAGCATCTGCAGCGCAAAGATAAAGAACGAGCCTCCTCCATTCGGCCTCTTTACTTTCTCTTTACTTTACTTTCTCTTTACTCCTTTACATTTGTGGAGTAAGGAAATACAATTTGATTTTGTTTAAGTATTTACTATTTCTAAGTTCAGCTCTAATTTCCAGAAAACAAATAAATGAACAATAACAATGAAGTGTGAATAAAAGTTATATCCAAACACATGTCCTGTTCTTATCCACATATGGTGATGCACATCTCCAAAATCCGACAGGTGGACAAATCTAATCTTGTTTTTATTAAAACAAATATAAATCTGCATATAATAAATAATACTGCTAATAATAATAACATTATACTAATGCAGATTATCATGAATAAACTGAAAAAAGCCCTGCAGAGGCAGTGGCTTTTAGAAAATAATAATTTTTGTAATATTTTAATCCTTTAATTGTTTTCATATGTAAAGATATTTGTGTATTGTGTAAATCCTGTGTGTATTAAGCAATGTGTAAGCGTTTGGACATGCATAGGCGCATAACTAACGTGCTCTGCGCTGGACTTTAGAGCAGCTTTTAGTTGGTCAATGGCGAGGTCTATTTCAAAATAGCAACGCACCAACAATGCGCCTTAACACACCTCATTTTCAGACCAGCACACCCATAAGTCCACAAACTGGCGCAAATGGATTTGCTATTTAAACAACGTGGCGCAAAATGTGAAAATTACTGCTGCGCTGTTCTGAAAATAGCAACAAATCACGCCATACATGTCTTGCTCCTTTTTGCGCCAGGTATATGTTAGAGCCCTTGATATTTTAGATGGATAGTGGCTACACTGCAAAAAAAAGTCTTAGTCCAATCCTTTAATCAAGGAGCATTTTCTTGACAAGCAAAACATATTGTCTTGTTTTAGGAAATATGCTAGAAAAAACATGCCAATTGGGTAAGCAACATAATCTTATTTTTGACATATAATAAAAATATTATATGACATATAATAAAAATAAAACAATAAAAATGTATACAAATTCCAAAACTATCTTTAATATGTATTTTGGGTTCAAACTGTGTTTTAAATAATTCATAATATTTTTTAAATAAGTCTTTTTATTATGTCAGCAGATGTTTCTTCTACTAAACATGCATGCAAACGTTTTAACACATTTAAACCATTGTTGCAATTAAGGACATGTTAGTGTGTGTCTTTTGTCAAAAAGTTTGATCCTCATTATTTTGTTGCTCTGAAAAATGCTTTACGTCTCATCATTTAATGCTTAAAAACGCAAAAACAATTATTTTTTAAAAATGTTCTTCTTTAAACCATTTGATCATTATATTAGTGGAGCAAAACACATTCATACAAACACAATTTTCCATTTTCTTGTGTAACCTGGATTCAAACAACTTAATTTAGTTTCTTGAAATACTGAATATACAGTAGGCCAAATATTGCCAAGTCAAAAATGCTAATAATAGTCAAAGATCAAGAAAATTCTGACGGAAAGGTTGTTTGTATTCAGTCTGGGTATTTTGTGGTGGATGTGCTTGTTCATCAGATTCAGCCTTTTCAGGGAATAAAATTCAAATTTGTGGTTTACATGAAAATTGCAACTAACAATTTAATAAAAATTGCATTGTTTTGCATATTTTAATCACGGGTTAAATTGTAACATCCCTAAAATGGCTGAAAATGCATCATATTTGTGTTTCCATGTTTTTGTGCTCCATATTCAAACAGCATGTTGATAATTGAATTCATATTGACCTTTTTGTGTAGTTTGTGTATCATACATGGATCGCTGAATCTAAAGCTGCTTTGAAAGAAAGAGGCAAAGGCAAGCGTTTCTGGAAGCGATATGGTCGCCGGCATAAAAAAGACAAGAAAGAAGGTACTTCAATCTGTAATGTCTGCAAACTGAACTGGAGGAATGTAAACATAACTAAAGTTGATCAATAACTTATTGTGTGTAGAACATGTGGCGATAGAGATCGGTGAAGACGAGCGTCAGAGTTCAGAAGAGGAGAAAACAGATGGACCAGGTGTGTTTATGACACCTGTTCATATCAACAGATCTATTCCAGAATTGCGGGAACATTTTCCATTTATCATTATTGAAACTAAATGACTTACAACACATCGTAATTTACAGTGAACTGAATCCATTATTGATTATGCAAAAATGTGATCGGGAACATTTGATTTTGTTACTATTCATTCATCCATTTTCCTTCGTCCCTTATTTATCAGGGGTTGCCACAGCGGAATGAACCGTCAACTATTCCAGCATATATTTTACGCTGCGGATTCAATTCGATTCACTTTTATTTCTATAGCGCTTTTACAATGTAGATTGTGTCAAAGCAGCTTAACATAGAGGGGATGTCCATCCAGCCGCAACCCAGTACTGGGAAACAGCCATACACTCTTACATTCACATACACTACAGCCAATTTAGTTCACCCAATTCACCTATAGCGCATGTGTTTGAACTGTGGGGGAAACCGGAACACCCGGAGGAAACCCACACCAACACGGGGAGAACATACAAACTCCACACAGAAATGCCAACTGACTCCAACCAGCAACCTTCTTGCTGTGAGACGTTGTTAACCACTGTGGTTATTTTACTATGTTAAATAAATGTGTGTGAAACATCTAAAAAGGAAAATGAATGAATGTATAGTCAAAAAGATGTTTTATTAAAGTTTTTGTAATATAATAGACGGTTTATTGCACTTTGGAGATGCAAAACGTACCCTCAACTCTAGAATGAGTTCACATAATGTTAATATAACATACAAAGCTGAAATGTGCTTCTTCATATACTGCAGACAACATCATCAAAAGGGTGTTCAACATCATCAAGTTCACCTGGGCTCTGTTTCTGACCACTGTGGAGAGCATCACCAAATGGCTGAACTCCGTCTGCAGAGAATATATCGACATCTCCACCGTCCTGCGCATCGAGCGCTGCATGCTGACCCGAGAAGTCAAAAAGGTAAAACTATTTTGTATTTATACATTTGGAGTCAGAATTGTTAGCCCCCTGTATATTTTCCCCCAATTTCTGTTTAACGGCAAGATTTTTTTTTTTCAGTTTTCAGTAAAATTCCCTAGTGGTGGGCCGTTATCGGCGAGACTCTTATCGGGCAATTTAAAAAAAAAATCTTTTCTTAAAGTTGGGTTGGGAGCTGGGTCTATACTACGCAAGCTATGATGACTTTCACCTTGATATTTTAGCGCAGATGTATAATCTGATGTACCGAATTGCACTGTAGGTGGCGAGAACGAGTCTTCGAACCTGTGTGTATTCCTACTGTGAAATGACCACATCAAACGTGACGTGCTAACATGGATGCAGTTCACTAGAGTTTATCTGATTACAGTTTTTCCCAGTTGTTTACACACATTTTCTAAAAGCATGTCTCATATTGTCAGAACTCCACACACAAATCACAAAACACACACACACATTAGGCAAAACCCTTCAATTCTCCTGCAAAATCAAACTTTACATTCAAAACAATGTGATTTCTTCACAAAATGGTGTTTTGTTTTCAAATGACTCACACAGACCATCACATGAACAGACATTTATAAGCAGCAGCTGATCACTGATGTGCTTAATGTAAAACATTGTGACCACTTCTTCTCCATTCATCATAATGACTTACTGTAAGCCTTTTTTGTTCAGTGTTACACTTACTACAGTACATAGGGGTAACATAAGTGCATTGTAAAATATTTCAGAATATTCCTTTTATACAAAACACACAAATACAGGGTACCAAATTTATTTTACTGTATTTTTCCCTCAAAAACAGTGTACACCGTGTTCATCCCAACCAACACAAAGTTGCACATAACGTGGTCTACATATGCCATCAACAGAAGTATTTACAAAATAGTTACAGTAAAAACAAAACAAAAAACAGTGTGGATTTGGGTCATACACTTTCCATCCTCAGGCAGAAAACAATTCGTCAGTAGGATTAAGAAATGGAGAATATGAGATGAGCTCTGATTTCTAAACTGCAATTATGTGTGACCGGTGTTTACCTATGTGATGAGTTAGTATACAAAGTAGGACGACTGACTTCACAATTGTGAATGACAGTGTGTTCCTATTGAAAACAAGAGATCTTCTGCATGACAGTTGTGCCAAATGCAGAGAATTGTGTGTAGTGTCTTGAAAAGAGGGTGTTTTAAACCTGCAGTTTGAGTGTAAAGCAGGAAATGTGCTTGTGGTTTAGCAGAATTGATTCAGGGGGTTGGTGCATCAGTTACATGTTGTAGTCATTGTGTCTGAAGTACAAGTAATTGTGTGTAAACAATTGGGAAAAACTGTAATGTTAGCTCCACATCTAACTATCAGGCACCTGTAGAGTTTATGCGTTCCAGTAAAACATATACAAATAAAATGGAGCGGGTGCTTTTTAAAATGAATGACGGTGAATGAAAGTCAAACCGGTGAGCCGTCTGATAAAAAAGTGCCCTTCTGAATCAAATCAGCAGGATGCCCTTCTGGATCTTTCTCTTACTTCGAAGACTACTGACTACGCTTACATGGACATCTGTAATCTAGTTATTTGCCTTAATAGACAATAATATAATTAAGGTGTTGACGTGAAGTGCTTTCATTAAGAGTTTCCTGTCATTTTGGGTGACTTTAACTGCAGTTCGGCAGTTTCACTTTCACTCATAAACATTTCATTCATGCCACCGTGAAAAACTGAGGTATTAGACGCAAATAAGGAGTAAGGACTGGTGAGAGTGTTATGGAATTTAATAACGCACGCCAAATGGAAAGAAAAAAGTACTTCCGCATTTCGCGGTGTGTGTGGTCCTTTACTGACAGCCATGTGTGTGGATCTTGTCGGAAACTATGGCGAAAAGTCCTACATGATGATAATAGTTTGATTGCGGTGTTTACTTCAATAATGCCACTAATATCTGCATACTCCACGTCTTAATTCCATTTCTGTTTAGTTCAGTGATGACTTTAGTCGGATTAATGCAGAGTTCAGACTGCACGATTTTCAAAGTAGTCGTGTCACGGATGTTTTCACACTGCATGACTATCTGGGTTAGCGTTCTGTCGGTGCTGTGTTTACACTGTAGGATGGATCGGCGACAGGAGAATTCACACTGCATGACTTTAATATATTAATAATCGCCTACAGCTTTGTCCAAACTACATCTCACAACCAAACAAACGCAAGAAGTGACATGGAAACATTGCGAGGTCACAAAGTGCTGTATATTTTTTATTAACTACATAATGGAAAAATTAGGCTTTAAGCTTTAGAAAATGTACTTATGTTGCTCACCTGGCTTTTGATGAGAATTAGCAATTTCTCCTCAACTTTTTTTACTTTTCAACCCGGTTGTGGTTTTGCTCAGATGTAAGAGATCAACCTACGTTATAAGATCGGTCAGGCATTTATTAGCTCATATCAATGACTCGGATCTTGAAGATTCGAATCATTGATTCGACTCAATTGAGTTGGATTGAATCAGGTTAAAAGATTCACACTATCTACCATTCGTAAATAAATAGCAGACATCGTATTTTACCTCGTTTTTATTATTTTTGTGGTTAACAATAATGCAAAATGAGTTAACCACCGTCCCAAATTAATTCTAGTGCTTCTGACTAGATCTTAGAATCACCTGAGAAACCACAAAAGCAGAGATTTGACTTATCTTGAACTGCTTAAGATCATATGCACCAAATCAGCAAGAGACAACATTTGTTCGTGTTACTTGCGTATTTGCTGAAGTCTTGTTGGAGTTTGCCTCGCCGGGCTGGCCTGAAGAAACAAGTGGTGCTCCTGATAGGGTGGCTTCGGTGACGTCTTTGGGATTCCCGCTGGTGAGTGGAGGTTGTTGTCCTGGGTTACCGGGTAGCGGACTCTGTTGAGAGTTCGTTTGCTGAAGTTTCGGCAGAATGCAAAAAGCAATGTTTTAGGGCTGCAGTGGGTTTTTAAGGGACCTGATTCAATCCGTTCCCTTCCAATGAGCAGTTGCCATGAAGGGCGGGGCCACGCCCCGTACCAGCGTAGCCAGTTCAAACATTAACCAACTGCAAGAGACTTCACGTGGTAAAAATCTCTTGTAAGATTGTAACTATCTGACTTCAAATGTTACTAGTTTTTCATTTACACCAATGTATTGCAAATAAAAAGGGGTTTGGTTTAATACCAAACATCAAACATTTCAGACACATACAGATCATTTTAACCTGTTATAAGGGTAAAACAACACATTATTAACACATGGTTGGTTGGAATAAACACAGCACATGAGGAAACCTGTAGCGTGTTATTCAAAAATGTTATATCTGCCTTAGTTCTAACATTTAAGAGATTGTTTTTCTTAAGTCTTTCTTTCGTATGGATTAATTGCCAGAGCTTCCTTTGTCTCATCTCTTATGGAGTTTGTCCATCTGGCAGGATGTAGAATGTCCCGAGGGCACACATGGCCACATGACCACATTCAAAAGTCTCGTGAGGATGTTTAGATGGTTAATTATTTACGAAATTGCTGCAGGGTCTGACCATTTGCTGCCATAGTATTGGGGAAAACAGTCGAATAACCGTTATCCAGATCTAGATGGCGGAAGCAATTTGGGTAGCTCAAATCTCCAAGCCTGATTCAAACTAGTTTTGACCAGTGAGTCCCTTCACAGATGGCACATCAAACAGACACAAGTGCTCCTGCCAAATTTCCACTAGTTTTTCCTCCATTTCGTGGGTCCAAATAAACTGAAAGTGAGCGCTTTAAACTTTTCCCCCAGCCTCCCGCTGGCCTGCAGGTACCCGTACTAGTGAATGCTACTCTCTCATTGGCTGTAGGTAATCGTTGATGTTATTTTCAATCAAAACTCATTTCACACGGCATGATTTGAATTGCAGACAGCTCCTGATATTTAGCATGCCAAATATCTCACGGGCATCGGCGATTCTCTCAGATCGTGTCCTTGATTGTTCATACTGTGAAATTGTTACTCACGTGAACGAGCACCGATTTGCCTGTGATGTCAGGCATTTGTCGGCGATTTCTCAAAACCTGTCAGCGAGTCAAAATCAGGTCTAAAATCATGCATTCTGAACTCACTGAAAATCACTGTTTGGAGCTTATGTAGGCCTACAGTTCAACATTCATCTTTACCTGAATAAACAGTTAGTAAACACAAGTACATCTTATTGAACACCATTTATTTTCATTACCAATTATCACAGTAGAACAGTTTCTCAAGCAGTTTGTGATGCATTTTGGAAACAGGAGATGAGCCCCTGGTCTAATGCGCCACCTGGCTTGAGAAACCCGCTCTTACTTTTAGTCATTATTTGGGTAGCACACATATTCACACATATAATCGAGATTAATTCCAAGATTACAGTAAGATTAATCTAGATTAAAAAATGTATCTATGCCCACCTATAAAATTCTTATATTCCGTCTGTCTGAGGTATTTGGCGTGGCTAACATACTTAACCACGCCCTCTCCAACTGTCAGTTTTTAACAACAAACAGAAGGAAGAGCTGCTAGGTTGTAATAACTCTCCTCAAACCCTTTTCCAGATCTTTCTGAATGAAATGCCTACTTTACTATATCCAATCAGCTCGCAGTAGAAAAAACAAGCCACGCCCACTGCTTATCATTTAATATTCCGTTCCTCTAGGAACTGCGTCACAATACGAAAATAAAAATGGTTGCAGCTTCTGGTTCATGTGGAATTTAAAATCTATTTTTACCTTCAGAACTGACAGAATCTGAAAATACATTGAATCATTCCAGCTGTCTTTGGTCTTTAAATTGATTCTCTGTAATGTCTTGCAGGGGAATGTGCCGTCCCGAGAGAGCATCCATGTGTATTACCAGAAGCAGATGAAGCTGAATGGATCTCGTGAATCCGGTCTGGACCGCATCAGTGAGGAGGATTCAGCTTCAAACAGAGAGCGCCGCAGACGAACACAACACAGTCTGGATTCATTCGCTTCCAGAGACAGCATCTCCAGGTCTTCATCCCCATTATACGCACATAAATAAATAAAAAATCACTACATTTCACCCCAGAGTCAATAACATTGTAACATTTCTGTTCACAATTAAGGCAAGACACAGCAGGCGAATACCCAGCAGGCACACAATATCATAAGGCATTATTATTAGGTTAGATTTAGGTTGTGACGTCAGGTGACCAAAATTCAGTCAAGTCAGCATCTAAGGGCAACATCCAATAACGACATCAAATGACGTTGATATTAGGTTGATTTTAGGTTGTGTTGGAAAGTGACCAAAATCCAACATCTTAAACCAGCGTCATTTTGACATCAAATACTGGCATTTATTCATCAGGTAAGGCAACCAAAATCCAACATCTGATATACGTCATATTGGTAACGTCCACACAACGTCAAGCTGTAACATCATTAGACTTTGATATTTGGTTGATTTTTTTGTTGGACATTGGACATTGATGTCGGCCGGACGTTGGGTTCTGACGTCAACGTTCAAACAAAATGCAACATCCCCATGATGTTGGGGTACAACGTCAATTTGATGTCATGTTGACGTCCTGTGCCTGCTGTGTCGAATAAATATCTAATTGTTATCACCATACTAATGCCATAGATTAATGACAATAAAGTCTGGGTACGGGGGAAATGTGTTATTATTAACCACCCGGCAAAATTTAGCCTTGTGGTACTGCATTAGACTGAAAAGTAGTGCTTCCATTATATACAACAGAGCCTCATTGTGAAAACGTACCCCAGTATACATTTATAGAGAGTGTAAATTATTGCATTTCGGCTTTAAAACGAATGCTACGGGGCGGTGTGATGCTGCAATGGCTTGTGTTTCTTTTTGCGCTACTGGCTGACCACTTATTCCGTGTGGACGGCTTTACCACTGTTACCAGTTTGCCCAGTAGCTCGCCATGTACGTTGGCAAACTTGAGACATAGAATAGACTGCAATGATGGGGTTCGAGTCCAGCAAAGAACGATTCCAGAAAGCAGGTAAAACAAAAACAAAAGGCAAAAAACTAAATAAACAAGTAAATAACAGGGTAAGAATGCGGGAAGATCTGAAAGTGTGGTAAAAATCAGACTGCCGGGATGGCTTTTCGGGGTGGGTCAATCGGTGCTTTTGAAAACACTGTCGGTTGGGTTTAGGTAAGGGGGTGGGTGGGTCAATCAGTGCTTTTGAAAACACTGACGGTTGGTTTTAGGGAAGGGGGTAGGTGGGTCAATCAGTGCTTTTGAAAACACTGTAGGTTGGTTTTAGGGAAGGGGGTGGTTGGGTCAATCGGTGCTTTTTAAAACACTGTTGGTTGGTTTTAGGGAAGGGCGTGGGTGGGTCAATTGTTGCTTTTGAAAACACTGTCAGTTGGTTTTAGGGAATGGGTGGGTGGGTCAAACGGTGCTTTTTGAAAACACTGTCTGTTGGTTTTAGGGAAGTGGGTGAGTGGGTCAATCTGTGCTTTTTAAATCACTATCGGTTGGTTTTAGGGAAAGGGGTGGGTGGGTCAATCTGTGATTTTGAAAACTCTGTCGGTTGGTTTTAGGGAAGGGGGTAGGTGGGTCAATCTGTGCTTTTTAAAACACTATCGGTTGGTTTTAGGGAAGGGGGT
>CAIGQZ010001210.1:5655918-5670498 GCA_903798205.1 Danio tinwini
ATTATTATTATTATTATTATTATTATTATTATTATTATTATTATTATTATTATTATTATTATTATTATCTTTATTTAGCCAGGAGATCACATTGAGACAGCACTGTCTCTTCTTCCAGTGAGACCTAGTCAAGATGGCCGGCAGCACATACATTTTCACATAAAAAACACAAAAAATACCACTAAATTACTAAATCACCATGCATAAAAGATCAGATCATAAAAAAACAATTACAAGTATCCTTTAAGAAGTTGTACAGAAGATGTTTAAAACTACTCAGAGTCGGAAGTGTATCAAGATTGAGCTGATTTCGCAGGTCATTCCAAGCCCTAGGAGCATAAAAGGAAAAAGCATGTTTGCCAAGTTCTGACGAATGAATGAATGAATGAATGAATGAATGAAGTTTATCATACTCAGTTGTGTTCGTAATTTTTATGTGCGTTTTCTATGTGTATCTTGGTATTTCCATTAAGCATTTTTAATGCACTACTTCAAAATATGCGTAAAAAATATGTGGCTGGAAACAAATATAGCTATTGACTGTAATAATAGTGTTGTTTTTATATGTGCTCGTGTTTGCAGTGAAGCTACTCAGTGCGTCACACTGTTTTCTCGGCAAGGAACCAACGACACTATTGACGAGGCTGAAGATGAGCGAGAACAGCTGGAACACAAGCAGAAAACAGAAGAAGCTGAACTCAGAGACAAGCCTGAAGAGGAAGAGGAGCAGGAAGTGGAAACAAGCGGTCAGGGGAAGCAGGAAGTGTTACCCGTGAGCCATCTGGTGACACAGGAAGTGAAGGAGGACATCTTACCTGAAAGCAATCAGCTGACTGGGGAAGTGACTGAGGAAGTAGAAGAGGAGGTGGAAGTAGTTAAGGAAATGAAAGAGGAAGTGGAAAAGGAAGTTGGAGCAAAAGTGGAAAAGGGAGAGGAAGTGGAAACAGAATTGGAAAAGGAAGAGGAAGCGGAAAAGGAAGTGGATGTGGAAGTACAGTGGGACTTGGTGGATCCAGAGGAAGCAGACGAGTGTGTAAGTGAAGATGAGGAAGGTGGAGAGCGAATGCAGCGGGATGAAGGTGAATGGTCTGGAGTGGAGAATGTGGTGAGCGGTCCGCTGTTCACGCCGGACACTGACGCCCCCAACACGTCCGACGCTGATGTGCCGCCCAGCTACAGTAAAGCTGTGAGCTTCGACCGGCTGTCTGTGAGCTCAGACGACAGCGACAGCGACAAACGGCTGATGCTTATGACGCCTGACAGCAAATCAGACCTGGACGACCCTCTGCTGCCCTCCACGACCACCGACATGACCGCCAGCGAACTGCTGCTCAACAAGTGGGTGATCTCATATAGGTTTTTGTCTTGATTTTAATTTTGGCTTCCTCAAAAGGTATCATAGTGGTAGTTTCACTTGTAGCTTAGCATATATACAATATATGTGACGAATATAACACGAGTAGCAGTGCCATATGGCTGTATATCGGCACTGGTGGGAGGCGTGTGTTGGCTTGAGGCCACAGGCTGAGTGCCTTAGTGTCCCATCAGTGACGATATACAGCCGTATCACACTGCTACTCGTCTAATATTGTGTTTATACAACAGATTGACGACATAATCGTGTATATAAAAAAGTAAATCGAACATCAAGAGTCTCAAAAACCCTTTTGTAAGAGGAACTACTTTCTTCCGCCATGCATTCACATCTGCAGCTGACCATCAAAACAGCAGAAACCATTGCTAAATCACCAACGTCACTTTAGAGCTAGTATTTGAATGATTCTCTAGCATATCTAAAATTATGAAAAAACAGGTAATTTTGCTCACATTTTAAGATTATAAGGCTGAGCAGCATAAAATGCCATCAGTCTATAAAGATTTCCCAGTATTTATCTGTTTTAGACAGAATATCACAATAATTAACCCTGAAAAATCCGAAGCAAAGCAAACACTACCAGATTACTATAGCATAAATACAGCACTACAACATATAAAATAAAGAGAATGACTTAGAATGTCACTTACCTGCGCTATAATGTTTTTTTCAGCTGTAGAAAATGCTTATTATGTAGTTTCTGTGGCCATCTTGTCAACAATTGCTCTGCTTAGTGACAGGCTGATGGCCGTCGGCGAGCTGAATATCTGAAATTATAAATATTTTACAATAGACACTATCCTTAAAAAAGCCTCAAAAGTACATAATGTTGTCCAACAGCTGCAATATTAGCCAACCTGTGGTGAGTTTATTTATCTGCTGTCACTCTATGTGGGTGGATTAATACACAAGGGTGAAGAGGCTGTACGAGTGCTGTTTTTGCAGAATATCGCAAGATTAGATCAGATTCGAGAAACAGACAGAACTGTTGTATAAATATATTCATACAACAGTTCTGTCTGGTTCTTGAATCTGATAGGCTGATAGCCATGCGATATTCTGCCAGTAACAGCACTCGTACCACCTCGTCACCCTTCACCCTTGTGTATTACTCCGCCCACATATAGCAGCAAGCAGAGGACACTACAGTTTGACAAATATTCCTGATGTTGGGCAACATAATGTACTTTTGAGTCTTTTTTAAGTCGAGAATGTAGTTGTTTAGATTGCAACTATGCAGTTTATTTATAAGGATAGTGCCTATTTTAAAATATTTATAATTTCTAAGAGAGACGGCCATTAGCCTGTCAATGAGCAGATCAAAGACTGTGTCCATCCACAAGAAGCGACAGAGACCGCATAATAAACCCATAGATATAAAACAGCGTAATTTCTAACTACAGCTGATCAAATCATTATTAAACAGGTAGGTGATATTCTATGTCGATCTCTCTCTTTTATATATTGTAGTGCTGTATTTATAACATATAATTGTAGTGTATTGAGTGTGAGAGGGAGCTCGCATATCAGGAATGTGTGTTGTGTTGGCAGAAAGAAGAAATGCCTGCATGTGTTTAGTGTTTTTCCTTATTGCAAACACAACAGGAGTCTGGTAGTGATTGTGCTGCTTTTTTTGCGGTTAATTATTGTGATATGTCGATTGCAACAGAGAAATACTGCAGACTGTAATAGACTGTAAGTTCAGCCTTATTATCTTAAAATGTGAGCAAAATCAGCTGTTTTATCATCACTTTAGACATTACGCTAGAGAATCATTCAAGCTCTAAAGTGACATTGGTGAATTAGTAACAGCTTCTGCTGTTTTGACGTCAGCTGCAGATGTGAATGAATGGCGGAAGAAAGTTCTACATGCTAAAGGGATTTTAGACTCTCCGTGCTTCATTTTCTTTTTTATACACATGATTATGTCGTCAAACGGTTGTATAAATGCAATATCACACTCATAGCAGTGTGATTGGGCTGTATATCGTCACTGGTGGGACACTAAGGCACTCGGCTTGCAGCGTCATGCCACACACACCTCCCTACTGCTACTCGTGTGATACTGCTCATATATATAATACTGTATTTAATATTGACTTTGTAATTTTGTCATTTTTAGTGTTTCTCGTTTTGAAAAATTATTTCTGAATTGTTTGCTTTTTTTATTTAAATTTAACCAATTTAATCATGTGCAATTTTAATTAAAAATATTTTATATGTTTATAATTTAAATTAAAGGTTTAGTTTTATCTTTTACCAGTTTTAGTTTTACCAGAAGTGAACTCCTTAAATAATAAAACTCTTGGATAAATCAGAACATATGAAGAATTTAATTATAATAAAATGTAAAGATCAGGGGAAAATATACAAATATGGAAAAATACAATATTTACACACTCAACAGAATGTAAATCAACCAAATCGTAAATCAACAAGTGGCTCAGTGGTTAGCGCTGTCGCCTCACAGTAAGAAGGTCGCTGGTTCGAGTCTCGGGTGGCTCAGTTGCCATTTCTGTGTAGCGTTTACATGTTTGCATGGGTTCCCTCCCGGTGCTCCGGTTTCCCCCACAAGTCCAAAGACGTGGTATAGGTGAATTAAATAAGCTACATTGGTCATAGTGTATGAGTGTGTGAATGTAAGAGAGTATGGTTATTTTCCAGTACTGGGTTGCGGCTGGAAGGGCATCCGCTGTGTAAAACATATGCTGGAACAGTTAGTGGTTCATTCCGCTGTGGCGACCCCTGATAATTAAGGAACTAAGCTGAATGAAAATGAATGAATAAATCAACAAATGAGGTGAAAAACACTAGCTGTGCATATACCTCGTTGGTCATTTAATATGATGTGTTATTTTTTTTCCCCAGAATGTTCTACGACGAGATGCTGGACAGCTCGGAGCGTTTCTATAAGTCTCAGCCGCTGGGTCTCCAGCTGTGTTACGCTCTCTACAACCTGCTGGTGGCACACTCGGAGATGGTGTGTTATCTGGTCATCATCCTCAACCACATGATCTCCGCCTCCATGGCTACGCTGGTGCTGCCCATCCTCATCTTCCTGTGGGCCATGCTGTCCGTCCCGCGACCCAGCAAGAGGTTCTGGATGACCGCCATCGTCTACACCGAGGTCTTGGGGAAATTAATTTTAATATGCATGCTGTAACAACTAATTAGGAGAGATCAGGAGCAACTTTAATGTAGCACTACACTATAAAAACGTGTTTCTGCTTTACGTTTTCTGGTCAAACTTTACAATAAGGTTTCATTAGTTGATGTATTTACTAACATAAAATAAGTAGGAACAGTACTTGTACAGCATTTATTAATCACAGTTCAACATCCAAATTCATGCTTGTGAGTTAAGGAACTAACAATGAACAACTGTGTTTTCATTAACTAACATTAACACATACCTGCCAACACTCCTGTTTTTCCCGGGAGTCTCCCGTATTTCAGACCCACCTCCCGGTTTGTCATTTCTCCCGGAAAACTCCTGAAATTTCAACCCCTTCCCCCGGTCCTCAGGTGATTGGTACAATCTGTAACTCCCCATTCACATGGGGCTTCAGAGTCAACGCTTGACAGAGGGCGTGTCTGAAGTTGGGGCTGATGCGATCGTCATAGCAGCGGCAGCCAATTAAATTAGTTAGCAATTGGCCACTGTCTGAGCTGGTGTATTTGTATACAGCGATCTAATTGGCTGGCGCTTCCATCAGCACTTGAAGAGTTGAGAAAGTCCCAACTACTGCATCGATCAACGCCACTAAATCGGCGCAGACGGATCCACAATGCAGTTTGGCAACGCCTGTTGTCACCCATTCAAAATGAATGGGAAGCGTTGAAGCTGACGCCCCTGCCCTGTAAATGGGGCGTAACACCCCCGGATCGCCGACAGACCAGGCACCCTTTCCGGTCGCTCTGCTCACCTAGTACTTGGTGCTCACCTCTAGTACTTTATACATCTCTGGGCGTGCGTTGGCATGAGGCAGCAGGCTGAGTGCCTTAGCATCCCACCAGTGCTGATATACAGCCATATTGCACTGCTACTTGTGTGATATTGCCTTTATACAACAGTTTGACGGCACATTCGTGTATGAAAAAGAAAATCAAACATGGAGAGCCTAAAAACCTTTTTGTATGAGGAACTACTTTCTTCCACCATTCATTCACATCTGCAGCTGACGACAAAACAGCAGAAACCGTTACTAATTCACCAACGTCACTTTAGAGCTAGTGTTTGAATGATTCTCTAGCGTAATGTATAAAGTGATGACAAAACGTGATTTTGCTGACATTTTAAGATCATAAGGCTGAACTTGACATGAAATGCCCTCCGTCTACAGAGATATCTTCTTACAGTGTTACAGTCTACAGTATTTCTCTGTTGCAATCGGGATATCCCAATAATTAACCCCGAAAAAAGCAGCGCAATCACTACCAAACTGCTGTTGTGTTTGTGATAAGGAGGGGTGTTCGGGGGTGAGGTCTCTGAATAACACTGTTGAGAAGTGGGATCGGAAAGAAACTGTATTAAAATAGGTACTGTCTTTATGAATAAACTGCGTAGATGCAATCTATACAAAAGAGAGAGATCGACTTAGAATATCACTTAGCAGTTTAATAATGATTTGATCAGCTGTAGTTAAAAATTATTCTGTTTTAATCTTCTAAGCAAGGGTTTATTATGCGGTTCTGGCGCCATGTTGTGGATAGACGACATCAACCGGCTTTGGCTAATGGACGCCGATGCGATGTCTCTCAGAAGTTATAAATATTTTAATATAGGCACTATCCTTATAAATAAACTGCACAGTTGCAATCTAAACAACTACATTCTCCACTAAAAAAGCCTCAAATGTACATGATGCTGTCCAACAGCTGCAATATTTGTCAAACTGTGAGTTTGAAAAAAAGTGTCCTCTTGTCGCTGTATGTGGGCAGAGTAATACAAAAGAGTGAGGAGGCTGTACAAATGCTGTTATTGCAGAATATCGCACGGCTATCATCGTTGTGTATATATGAGTAATATCACACGAGTATAGGCACTGGTGGGAGGCATGCATTGGCGATACACAGCCATACTGAACTTCTACGAGTATGATATTGCATATACAACAGTTCGACTGCATAATCATGTGTGAATAGAAAAGAAAGTCAAACAGAGTCTTTTGTATGAGGAATTGCTTTCTTCCACCATTCATTCACATCTGCAACTGACAGCAGAACAGCAGAAACCGTTACTAATTCACCAACGTCACTTTAGAGCTGGAATTTGAATGATTCTCTAGCATAATGTCTAAGGTGATGACAAAACAGGTGATTTTGCTCAAATTTTAGGATTTTGCTCACATAAGGCTAAACAACACGAAATATTGTCAGTCTACAGAGATTTGCCAGTATTTCCCCTTTGCAATTGGGATATCACAATAATTAACCCCAAATAAGCCAAAGCAAAGCAAAAACTAGCAATTACTATGGTATAAATACAGCACTACAACATACAAAAGAGGGAGATTAGAATGTCACTTACCTGCTCCATAATGATTTGATCAGTTTTTTTCCCCTAAAGACTTATGCTGACTCTGTCGCCATCTTGTGGCGGAATGTCAAACGTCTTTGCTCTGCTCAGTATGACAAACTGATGGCTGCCGATGCACTGAATCTCCAAAATTATTAATATTTAAAATAAGCACTGTTTTTATAAATAAACTGCATTGTTGCAATCTAAACAACTACATTCTTGACAAAAAAAGTCTCAAAAGTACATTATGCTGTCCAACAGCTGCAATATGTCAAACTGTAGTGAGTTTGATGATCTGCTGTCACTTTATGTGGGCGAAGTAATACACAAGGGTGAGGAGGCTGTATGAGTGCTGTTATTACGAGAATATCGCACCACTATCAGCCAATCAGATTCGAAAACCAGACAGAACTGTTGTATAAATGTATAAATACTAATATTTAAAAAAATATTAAATAATTGAGTCAATATATATATATATATATACACATTACAGACAACTGTACATAATATTACAGTATATGTCAATTGTGTTATAATATTCCAATAAAACCTGAAACATTTCAATCTAATTTAAATCCATGAGATTTAAACTCTCTGGGAGAGATCAAGTTTCACCCGCTGTGCCACTGAATCATGCCACGTCAAGAGCAGCGAACGCACAAACACAAGCCGCTAAAAGCCTAAATCAATCACACTATATTTGTCTACAGTTAAAATTTGCAGACAAAGAGTTACATAAGACTTGGCAAAAGCACAATGAGCGCAAACCTCCGAGGTGCTGTACCCGTCCTGAGTGGAAATCAGCTGAAAAGAGAGAGAGAAAGAGAGCAGACGGGGCAAGGTGAGTGTATTGATGAGCACAGGGCGCTCAATAACATTATACTGTTCTCTAACATCAGCACTGAGCAGAGTGAAGTACAGCAGCTCTATTCACAGATAGAGAACACCACACACATCATCAAAAACCTTTAACACTCACAGACAACAGGAGAAGAGCGAGAGTTTAGGCTGCTTCACATTTGTTTTTTTAAAACATAACAAGAAATACACTGAAAAAAAAGATTGATTGGATTTACTCTTTTCTTAAGGTAAGTGGCTGCAATAGGGCATTTATATGGACTGAATTTAAACACATTAAATTGAGTAATTAATTAATTAATTAATTAATTCATTCATTTATTTTCTTTCAGTTTATTCCTTTTATTCACTTGGGATCACCCCAGCGGAATGAACCAATTTAATTCAATTCAATTCACCTTTATTTGTATAGCACTTATACAATGCAGATTGTGTCAAAGCAGCTTCACATAGAAGCTACCACCAACTATTCCAGCATAGGTTTATACACAGCAGATGTCCTGCCAGCCGCAACCCAGTACTGGGAAACATCATTCACACACATACACAATAGCCAATTTAGTTTATTCAATTCACCTATAGCCAGTGGTGTAAAGTAACTAATTACAAAGACTCAAAAGACTGTAATTGAGTAGTTTTTCTCTGTAATTGCCATTTATTAAGTAGTTTTAAAAATGTGTACTTTTACTTTTCCTTGAGTACATTTATAGTGCTGTATCTGTACTTTTACTCCACTACTTTACTTCAATCTGCAGTCACTATACTTTATTTTTCTTGTCTATGGGCATTAGAAAATCAGTCCTGAGATTCCTGTCCAATCAAATCACACATACTGTAGAGGGTAAATCACATCATAATGAACTACCTCAAGACGTGTGCACTTTATAATAGCAACAAACTGTTTGAAAGTATTAAAAGTGTCCATGAAGATGTTTAAAATCTTTACGCGCATTGACCCAGAGACCGTTTAGATGCATGTCACTGATGAGAAGATGACGGATGTTTACTGTATGATGACCGAAATGGCCTTAAACATCCAGCAGGCACAGGACATCAACATGACGTCTGATTGACGAACCCTAATGTCATGGGGAAGCTGCATTTTGTTTGGAAATGAAAATCGGGTTGACGTCAGAATTCAACGTCAGGCCAACACCAATAACCAATGTCCAACCTAAAACCAACCAAATATCAACATCTAACGATGTTAGAGCTTGACATTGTGTGAACGTTAGCCCTATGACGTCTATCAGACATTGGATTTTGGTTTCCGTACCTGATGAATAAATGTCAGTATTTGACGTCATATATGTTGTTGGTTTCAGATGTTGGCTCGACGCTGGATTTGGTCACTTTCTAACAACCTAAAATCAACCAAATATCAACTGCATTTGATGTCATTATTGGACATCAAAATAACGTTGTCCTAGCTGCTGGCTTGACAATAATTTTGGTCACCTGAAATTACAACCTAAATCTAACCTAATATTAATGTCTCATGATGTTGTTTGCCTGCTGGGCAATAACTAAATGCACTACAGAATGTTACGTTTACACACATGCACCTATTACCTGTAAACAGGTCAGCTTTTGACAGCATAATACTCACTACTCTTGAGTACTTTTAAAAGGGCTACTTTTTACTCATACTTTGAGTAATATTTACAACAGATATGTTTACTCTACTCGCACTATATTTTTAGGCAAGTAATGGTACTTTTACTTGAGTGCAATTTTTCAGTACTCTTTCCACCACTGCCTTAAGCACATGTGTTTGGACTATGGGAGGAACCGGAGCACCCAGAAGAAACCCACGCTAACACGGAGAGAACAGGCAGACTCTACACAGAAATGCCAACTGGCCCAGCCGGAACTCGAACCAGCGACCTTCTTGCTGTGAGGTGACAGGGCTAACCACTGAGCCACTGTGTCGCCTAAATGTAGTAATGTTCAACTTAAATTGTTTGTTTAAATTCAGCCCATATAAATTGTTTGCAAACACTTACCTTAAAAAATGAGTAAATCCAATGAACCATTTTTTTCCAGTGTAAAACGATAATTATGCTCAAAATAAAATGAAAATAAAAAAAAACATAATAAAACTTTTTTGATAAATATATAAAAGAGTAAAAAGCATAATAAAATTATAACAAAATACAAATGATAAATTTATATAAAACATAATCAGGCCACTCTGCATTTTAACTAGCCATACCTTTGTTGTTGGCAAAATAAATTTTATATGCATAAATTTGACTTTGACATGCTAAAATGACTTGAATTAGATTTTGTGTTATGTTGTGTATGAGCTTGCTCAATGTGCATGAGCAAATGTGTCGTGTCGCATTGCAATTAGTTTTTAATTCACATGACTTTCTGGGCTCAAAATGAACGATTTACCAAATTTATCTCTGACCACAGAAAAAATAAAAAAACAATTATTTCTTAGCCACATATTTTAAATAAAAAACAAGCAAAACATAGCTGTATAGATGCACTTTTTAATTCAACAAAACTTTTCCTAAAAAAAAAATGACATTTAAAAAAATATATTGACATCCATCTAAAAAACAAAATGCTAATTAAACCATATTTACAAAAATATCGGTAAGCAAAAGAAAGCAGGTAAAAAACATACCGTGTGTGATAATGAAAGGATGATCACATGCACACAAATAATGTTAGGCCTTTTAATAATCTGTTCAAAGAATAATTAAAACAAAAGCAGTAACCGCTGCTGCTACGGAAGTCCTAAGAGGTCATGCATTAAATATTTTATCTCTCTTGTTTTGTCATGATCAGGACATAATTATTTCGTGATCTCTACATAACTCGTTTTCTCGTGATCTTGACATAGCAAAATGTTGTTTTCTCGTGATAACGACTTAATTTTCTCGTGATCTCGCCATAAAAAGTTATGTCGTAATCACGATTTGATTAATTGAAAATTATTATTATTATTATTATAATTATTATTATTATTATTATTATTATTATTATTTGCCAATGTCTGACCAGTGAGTCTGCACCGGCCCTGTGAACAGGAAGAGAATAGCCTAACTGCAGATGCTCATTAGTGCAACATGTTAAAGGCATTCAGAGCAGCCATAATATGAGCGCAAATGCTCAGCTCATGATTATTGTGCATTCATGATTATATATTTATGCATATGATTATATATCATTATTTACAACAATATTACCTCAACTGTCACCATTTTAAGCAACTCTATATGGAGCAAAATATGTTGCTGCATGTATGAATTAAATTATGAAAAATTATGAAGATCCTGCTTTTGACTTGATAATTTCTGCAAGTTATTTACAATTCCTTTAAAATGGTAATGGTAATATATATATATATATATATATATATATATATATATATATATATATATATATATTTTTTTTTTTTTTAATTGTATTATTTTTTTGTATTATTATTTTTTTAATCATGAGCTCTTAAAAGCAGCAGGACTTCTTTCCGTTAAACAGAAAATGTGGAAAAAATAAACAGGGGGGCTAATAATTCTAACTCTATTTTAATGATCTAGGCGCAAAATGTAAAGCGCAAAAGCATTAAGGTTGTGTCCGAATCAAGCGGCAACCTACCGCTCTCCCTCGGGAAGCCCATACGGAAGTAACTGAAACTGCAATTCATCGAAGTTCCGCTAGTCCTGGCTCCATAATAGAGCAAATTTCTATTGAGCCCACTGTTAAAATGGTCAATTTTACAACAGAAATAAAGGTGTTTACAGCCTGGTACAAAGAACAATTTTGGTTCATATAGCTAATATTACCCTTCATGACAACTGTGAGGGGGGTGAATTTTTTTATAACTCATCCGTTTACTTTATATTAGGTTATATTAAGTTTGCATAATTAAGGGCGTGGCCATTTGAGTGACAGCTAGCTCTCGTTGGTCGATGTCACGTCACCTCAGCTGATTAGTCGCTGATCTCGGCATAGTCATCTTATTTTTGTGTTGTTTTATGTGGCTTTACACAGTCAGTCGCCTTTTGGAATTAGTTCTTGCAATTATCAGATGATATGGCATGCTGAGTGCACTTAATTGTGCTCACAAACTATTAACATGGCCTCTGTTTCCCAGGTAAGTGAAATTATATACTTATACCATCTGTATAAATGTATTTGTTTTATTTAAGATCATTTATCATTTATAATGTTCTTTAGATCTGTAATGCACTCCAGAATCTGACAGATTGATTAGCTGTAGGCTCTAGAACAGTCGTCTGAAGCATTGTCATACAGTGTTCTGCCTGGATTTCATCCTGCATTTACTAACCCAGACTATATCCGAAGTGTTTGGAAGTAATTCGCACTTTCCTCCTCTTGAAAAACGTCATAAGAACGATGCTTATAGTGGCTCAGTGTGTAATACATTGAGCCACTAAGCCTTGTGCTTATGACGTTGCTTATGAAACAGTGTTTTTACTACGTCCATATCTTTTACAGTCTATGGTCAGAATCCTCTTTTGTTATTTTAAGGATGGAAAAATATAGTTTGCGCCCCAGCGCATGGTCTAACAGGGTTGTGTTATTATCTTAATGAGTCATGGGTGTGTTTTGAACATAACTTAATTAAACCAATCAGAGTCTCATCTCACATTCCCTTTAAGAGTCAGTTGCGTCACGCCATGGCGACTTTGAGATTTACATGGCAGACTTTGTAATTGGAAAAAATAAACGCTTTACTAGCGAGAAAACAGTAAAACAGAGCATCTGCAGCGCGAGGATAAAGAACAAGCCTCCTCCATTCTGCCTCTTTACCTTCTCTTTACTCTATTTTTACTCTTTGCTTTACTTTTGTGGATAAGGAAACAGTGGAAACTCACTCCACTGAGGACATCCATTAGCCTACATATTTAATTTTGTTTGTTAAGCGCAAAGATTTGTTTCAAAACTATTTCTAAATTCAGCTCTAATTTCCAGCAAACCAATAAATGAACTATAATAACAAAGTGTGGTCAAAAAACTGAGTTATATCCAAACACACGTCCTGTTCTTATGGCCCATTTTGTCAGAGTTCTGCCACTCTGGTCTTGTTAATTCTTGTTTTAGAGTCCAGACACTAGTCCTGTCATGTCTTGTGTTGTGCTCGACTTGAGTTTTCTCATGTCTGTCTGCAGTGTGGTGTTTAATTCCCAGCGTCTCAGTCTAGTTGGTTTTGGTTTCGGTCGGCGCTGGGATGAAACATGCACGCTGCATGTGTGAGTGTTTTCATTCATCGTGTACTCGTGTCTACCTCTGTTGGTGTTGTGTTTAAACATGCACCGCGTGCTTGAGTGTTGTCGTATGAACATGTGGTTAATAGCTTCTCATTGGCTGCGTGTTCTAGTCTCGTTTTATGTGAGCACATGGCTTGTGTTTGTGTGTGTCATGTGCTCTTCCATCTATTATCTAGTCCCACCCTCCTTGTTAACCCATTATTAGTTTATTATGTTCACCTGTTTGTGTGTTAATTAATTCTGCTTATATTCTCCTCATGTCTGCTGTCCTGTGCCAGTTCGTCATCGTTTCCTGCCTTGTCCTGTCCTCCAGTCCTGATCCCTGCCAGCCTGCCCTGCCCAGTCTAGTTTGTTTTGATTGTTTATTTCTTTTATTGATGATTTCCCCTCAGGGTAGTTTATTTTAATGTATAATTTTATTATAAATAAAAACCCATATTATTTCTGCACTTGAGTCCTCGCTCCTTCTCCCCTTTACTGATCGTGACACATATAGTGATGCAGACGTCTCCAAAACCTGACAGGTAGACAAATCTAATATGCAGATAATAAATAATACTGCTAATAATAATAACATTGTACAAATGCTAACGGTCTTGAATGAACTGAAAAAAGCACCGCTGAGGTGAAGGCATGGAGGCAATGGCTTTTACATTTATGTAGAAAATAATAATTTTTGTAAAATTTGAAGTCTTCATATGTAAATATATTTGTGTATTGCTGTACATCCTGTGTGCATTAAGCAATGTGTAAGCGTTTAGACACGCATAGGCGCACAACTAACGTGCTGCGCTGGACTTTAGACCTGCTTTCAGTTGGTCAATGGCGTAGTCTATTTTAGTTCCTCAAAATAGCAACGTGCCAAAAATTCATCTTAACACATATTCTTTATAGACTGGCACTCCAATGAGTCCACAAAGTGGTACAAAAGGATTTGCTATTTAAACAACATGGCGAAAATGTGATAACTAGGGTTGCGCTGGTCTGAAAATAGCAACAAATCGTGCCAAACACGTCTTGCGCCTTTTTGCACCAGGTGTATGATAGGGCCCTTAAACTGTATACACTTTAGAGCAGTGGTTCTCAAACTGTGGTACCACTAGTGGTCGCGGCCTTCATTCCAGTGGTATGCAGAATAATCGCTGAATAATAAAAGAATAAAATGAACACACTTTTAACCCTTTGACGCGTATGATAACTCAGAGACTAATGTGATCAGACAGCATTGGCTGTTCCCTGAAGTGTACGATTATGCTAGTGTGCTTTTAATGTTTACTTTAGTGCATCGCGTCATCAGATGTTAAAATATCAGTGCGCTTGGCGCAGAGCCAGAGGAAGATGCGCACAGCGTTACAGAGCAGATACACATGCGCTAGAGAAGCCCTTCTGCAGACCGGTGCTGTTGTGTTGCTTTTTCAATAACTGCAAACTCAGCATTTTCCCCATGCTGCATCACTGATAAAATAATTATTACAAATGTGTTAAACATGTGCTCATAGTTGTGTAAATAATGTGTGATATTGATATATAAAGTTATTTATTTTATAAAACAGCATACGCTGCTTTCGGTTTAG
>CAIGQZ010001210.1:5691118-5708258 GCA_903798205.1 Danio tinwini
CCATTTATCCATCCATCCATCCATCCATCCATCCATCCATCCATCCATCCATCCATCCATCCATCCATCCATCCATCCATCCATCCATCCATCCATCCATCCATCCATCCATCCATCCACCCATCCACCCATCCACCCATCCACCCAGTTTATAACTATAATCAGCAAAGCATCTCTCTCTCTCTCTCTCTCTCTCTCTCTCTCTCTCTCTCTCTCTCTCTCTCTCTCTGTGTGTCTTTCTGTCTATCTGTCTTACTGTCTGTCTGTTCTAACCATCCATCCATCCATCCAATTGCTTTCATGTTTATTATTATTTATTACATTTTAATATCCAGGAATAGATATTAATATTATGCTAAATAGGGTGGGTTTTGATGTGTTCATGTTGACTTTAAATCTCTGCCTGCTCAAATAATGATAATCACTGATAAATTCCCTTTACACATGACGCTCTAAAAACAAATGTTAGCATCTTCTTCTTCAGCATGTCTCTGAAATGCACGGCCCCTTCATTCCTCAAAGCATCTCTAAAGCTCTTCTCCATCTTATCCTGTCATTCTTACACTGTATTACTGTGAAGTGTCGACTGTTTTCTTGATTTGATTTCCCTATGTTTCCATTCTGTAACTTACTTCAACAGCATCAAGCAAAAAATATCTTCTTCTCAGAGCAAGTAAGTTTGGTAAAAACATGGTTAAGCTTTTGACATGAAACCTCACCATGCAAGCGTTTGATAGCTCAAGATCTTCTGGACGAGACTAAAGCCACTAAAGTCTGACTGCTGAAATATTCATTCATTCATTTGTTTGTTTGTTTTTATGATCACATTGATTGATGTATGGCAGGCACATGCATTGCTTCTTACACTCTAATGCAATAATGCACACAGCATCTATATTTCCACCCAAACCCTGCCTGTGGAGTCCTGACTCAAGGTTTATGCTGGTTGTAAGGCACTAACTTTTAAATGACCCAGATAGTTGTTTAACCCAAACTAAACTAACTTGATCAGCATGTGATCTGCATTCTGAGGAATATATATATATGGGTGATTCATCAATTAAAGGAACTTTTTTTTGGATTCTGATTGGGTAAAAAATTTATTGCTGCCTACAATTTTTTTGTATCAGTGGAACTTTTGTAGTTAACTCAACATCAGCCAAAACTGACTAAAGTTAAGTTAAACTTTGTAGGCAAAAAAAAAAGTAATTAAATCCTTATTAACTAATTTTTTAGGATTGCATCTCTCTTTTTAAAACTTTTTTTTATTTTAATGTTTTTTTTTTTTAAGAATTCGAAATATATTTCTCATACAGTCACATTTAATTTATTTTATTATTGGTTAGTATTTGACATGTTATATATTTATTTATTTTTATTTTTATTTATTTAAAAACCTTTTTTATTAAATTTTACTTTATCATATTTAATTTTATTATTGCTTAGTGTTTGAAATTTCTTTTTTTACTGTAATGTTAATTTTGTAGGAATTAATTTAGGTAATTTTGTAGGAATCTCATTTAATTAAATTGTTTTATCATATTTTATTTTATTATTGGTTAGTATTTGAGATTTTATTTATTCATTTATGTATTTGTCACTTTTTGAATTTTGACTAAAGTAAATTTTGTAATAATTCAAAATATTTTTTATAATATTATTTAATTAAATTTTATCATATTTAATTTTATTATTGGTTAGTATTTAATATTATTTATTTATTTATTTGTTACTTTTTGAATTTTAATTAATGTTAATTGTGTAATAATTCCAAATACTTTTTTTCATTTTAATTCTATTAATTTTATCATATATTATTTTAATATTGTTTAATATTTGAGATTTCTTTCATAATTTTTAACTTTTAAAATTTTCATAAAATGTTACAATTTTGTAATATTTCAAAATATTTTTTATTATTTAAATGTATCATATTTTATTTTATTATTGATTAGTAATTCAGACTTTATTCTTTTATTTTTTATACTTTTTCAATTTGAATTAATGTTAAATTTTGTAATATTTCAAAATATTTTTTATAATTTAAATGTATCATATTTTATTTTATTATTGATTAGTAATTCAGACTTTATTCTTTTATTTTTTATACTTTTTTAATTTTAATTAATGTTACATTTTGTAATATTTCAAAATATTTTTTATTATTTAAATGTATCATTTTTATTTTATTATTGGTTAGTTTTTTAATTTAATTTTTTAGCATATTTTATTATTGTTTAATATTTGAGATTTCTTTCTTGATTTTTTTTTACTTTTTTTGAATTTCAATTACTGTTAATTTTGTTTGTTTATTCAAAAAAATTACAGTCTCATTTAATAAATTTTTTGTCATATTTTATTTTGTCGTTGGTTAGTATTTGAGAAATTTTTTATTAATATTTTTACTTTCTTTTAATAGTAACATTTTAAAAATTACAATCTCATTCAATTTATTCTTATCATGATTTATTTTATTATTGGTTAGAATTTGAGAATTTATTTGTTAATATTTTTACTTTCTTCATTCATTCATTCATTCATTTTCTTTTCAGCTTAGTCCCTTTATTTATCATGGGTCGCCACAGCAGAATGAACCGCAAAAAGAAAGAAACGCAGCGCATGCCCTTCCAGCCGCAACCCATCTCTGGGAAATATTCACACACACTCATTCACACTCATATACTACGGATAATTTAGCCTACACAATTCCACACAGAAACGCCAGCTGACCTAGCCGAGGCTCGAACCAGCGACCTTCTTGCTGTGAGGCGACAGCACTACCCACTGCGCCACTGCATTGCCATTTTTACTTTCTTTTAATAGTAAAATTTTAAAAATTACAATCTCATTTTATTTATTTTTATCATATTTTGTACGAATTTTTACGTTCTTGACATTAAATTTGTGTTAATTGTGTAAAAATGCAAAATAATTTTAGTTTTATTTTAGATTATACATTTATTTTTTTAGTCTTTCAAGAGGTAAAAAGTCTCTCTAATTGAAGAATCACTCATATTTCACATTAGGGCTGCACAATATATCCTTTTAATATCGATATTGCTATATGTTCAAACACCATTTGCATGCGTTCTTGAGGCCTGTGTCTGAAGAATGATTTGAAGAGAATTGTTATTTTTTTACCTTAAATATCTACCAAAAATCTTTTTTATTGTATTGATTTATGCTTGTAGATTTGATTTATTAGATTGTATGCATAAATCTAACATTATAAAATATTTTCCAAATAGAAATATTAAGTCATCTGATAAAAATTGTATTCATATTGCAAGATACAGTTGAAGTCATAATTATTAGCCCCCTGTACATTTTTCTCCCCAATTTTTGTTTAACAGAGAGATTTTTTCAACACATTTCTAAACATAATAGTTTTAATAACTCATCTCTAATAACTGATTTATTTTATCTTTGCCATGATGACAGTAAATATTATTTGACTAGATATTTTTCAATATACTAGCATTCAGCTTAAAGTGACATTAAAAGACTTAACTAGGTTAAAGTTGTCAAAAGGCAAGTCATTATATAACAGTGGTTTGTTTTGTAGACAATCTGAAAAAATATATAAGGGGGCTAATAATATTGACCTTAAAACTGCTTTTATTTTAGCTGAAATAAAACAAATAAGACTTTCTCCAGAAGAAAAAATAATATAGGAAATACTGTGAAAATTTCCTGAATCTGTTAAACATTGTTTTGGAAATATTTAAAAGAGAAAACAGGAGGGCGAATAATTTTGACTTTAACTGTATAAGAAAATATCACAATGTTAGACTTTCCCCTTTATCGTGCAGCCCTATGTCACACAGTTGTAAATGGTCAATCCAGCGAGTGTTTTGTCTAATATAATGTTCCTGTTCTCCAGATTGGCTCATCCAGATGGGAGTTTGGCAGATCTGACTATTGTGAGCTCTTCTCCGGAGCCGTTGCTGAAGGATGAGAAGGAGAAAGAGTCTCTGAATGAAGTGCTGGTGGTGGACTGTGTGGAGGATGAGAAGAAGAAAGAGTCTTTATCCATTTATTCAGCCCATATGTCCAGTCAGGAGGACATTCATCAGTCCAGTGCTGCCACAGACCCTGAACTGCCTTCAGAACAAAGCTCAGGTACTGTATTGCATATTATAGCTGTCAGTTTTTTTTATCATAAATTCTACAGATTCTTTTTTACATTGCAGTTCAAAAATTGCATTTTATATATACAGTTGAAGTCAGAATTATTAGCCCCCCTGATTTATTAGCTCCCTGTTTATTTTTTCCCCAATTTCTGTTTAACGCAGAGATTTTAACATTTCTAATCATAATAGTTTTAATAAGTCATTTCTAATCACTGATTTATTTATCTTTGCCATGATGACAACATCATTTAGGAAATATTAAAAAAAAAATAAATAAATTCAAAGGGGGGGCTAATAATTCTGCCTTCAACTGTATATCATATATACTTTTTGCATCCATCCATCCATCCATCCATCCATCCATCCATCCATCCATTCAGATGCAAAAAAAAAATCCTTCAAAAATTTGTGTTTTTAGGCTCCTGTGTGTAGGTTCTGTGGTTTAACTTTATGGCAAAGATTACACTTTTTTTAAAGGTCTTTAAAATAAAATAACTCAACCTAAACATAGGAGTCTGAGAAAATTACTTGTTTCGATGGAAATTTAAGATGGCACTTAGAGGTTTTTGCATCTGAACTCTTCATATATACACAGTTGAAGTCAGAATTATTAGCCCCCCTTTGATGTTTTATTCTTATTTAAATATTTGCCAAATGATGTTGAACAGAGCAAGGACATTTTTACAGTATGTCTGATAATATTTTTTCAGCTGAAAAAAGTCTTATTTGTTTTATTTTGGCTAGAATAAAAGCAGTTTTAAATTTTTTAAACACCATTTTAAGGTCAAAATATTTAGCCCCTTTAAGCTAATTGTTTTTTTGAAAGTCTACAGAACAAACCATCGTTATACAATAACTTACCTAATTACCCTAACCTGCCTAGTTAACATAATTAACCTAGTTGAGCCTTTAAATGTCACTTTAAGCTGTATAGAAGTGTCTTGAAAAATATCTAGTCAAATATTATTTACTGTCATCATGGCAAAAATAAAATAAATCAGCTATTAGAAATGAGTTATTAAAACGATTATATTTAGAAATGTGTTGAAAACTTCTCTCTGTTAAACAGAAATTGGGGAAAAATAAACAGGGGGGCTAATAATTTAGGGGGGCTTCAACTGTATATTATTTAGTTTTATTTTATTTAGTTTTATTTTTAATACATTTTATTTTTAATAATACTGTTTAATTAAATTGTATTAAATTTTTTTTCAATATTTTATTTTAATTTATATTTTTATTTAATTTACTTTAGTTTTATTTTAGTTTTAAATTTAATTTTACAATTGTTTCTATTAAATTGTTTTTGTAATTTAGTATTTTTTATTTAAATTTAACTGTTTTTATAATTGTTTTATTTATTTAAACTTCTTTTTTTTTTGAACTGCCATGAGAACAAAGCTCATGTATTGTAATGCATAGTAATAATCATTTTAGTTACATCATTAAGAGTGTCGCACAAGGCCAGTGTTATGCATACATTTATTTAGTTTGTTTAATGTATTTATTTTTATTTAGTTTATTTTAATTTTGTAGTTTAGTTTGTTTTATTTATAAATTTTTTGTAACATTAGGATGCTTGAGGATCCACGTGCAACTTATTGAAAGCTTAGTCAGGCAGGCAGTGGTCAAACAGGAACAAACATTAGCATGAGGGTAATCCAAAGAGTAGTTGTGGTCACAGGCGAAGAGGTCGGTGCAGGTGCAAACAGCATAAACAAGAAGCAAGGATCAAAAGGCACAGCAAGACTAGACTCGGATAACTCTTTGTAATCCTACAGGATAACAAGACTCAGCAAAATCTGTGTGTGTGTGTGTTTTTGTGTGTTGGTTTTTGTGTGCGTGTGTGTGTGTGTGTGTGTGTGTGTGTGTGTGTGTGCGTGTGTGTGTGCGTGTGTGTGTGCGTGTGCGTGTGTGTGTGTGGAGTTTATATGGTTTATCTGATTAGTCCATCATGAGCTTCCAGCTGCGTGAGTGCAATCATGGAGAGAACTGGAACTGGTGTGTGTGAGGTGCATGACGGGATTTGTAGTTCTTATCAGTGACATATTTGTAATTCTCCAGCGATCTGCATCTGCTAGATTGCTGGTGATCGTGATTATTTAATTTGATGGATCCTTTAAGGAATTTCCAAATAACAAGCCATGGGTTACAAAATCACTTAAGACTCTAATGTCAAAACGTAATAGGGCCTTTAAAGAGGGAAATATTGTTAAGTGTCATAGACTAAAAAAAGAAGTTAAGTGGGAAATTAAAAGGGCTAAAGCAGTTTATAAGGTAAACTTGAAGAAAATTTGAAAATGGGAAATGTGGGTTCTGCCTGGGATGGCATGCATTTAATTACAGGACAGGATTGTAGGAAAACAAGTAAAATTAGTTTAAATGGATTCACGTCAGACACAGTTTTGTCACAAAATTTTAATAATTTTTATTCAAGATTTGATAGTCATGATTTTAAACAAGAAATAGAGAGGATGAAAAATGAATGCAGAATAGACAGAGAGTATGATGGCATCTTTTTTGATGTGAAGGATGTGATTATAAGTTTTAAACAGAGTAAGGCACCGGGGCCGGATAAGATAGGAGGTAGATTGCTTAAGGAATGTGCTGAGCAGTTAAATTTTTGTTTTATCCTTCCAACAACAAAAGGTACCTGCCCTGTGGAAGCAGTCTACAGTTATTCCTGTGCCAAAAAACAGAAGCCACAGAAGTTAGAGGACTTTAGACCTGTGGCACTTACATCTTTAGTTATGAAAAGTTTTGAAAAGTTAGTTAAGAGGGAAATAACGCATAATAACACACAGTGTTCTAGATCCCTTTCAGCTTGCTTATAGGCCTAAGAGAGGGGTGGAGGATGCAGTAGGGACTCTGCTGCATTTAGTTCTTAAGCATCTTGATAAGCCTAAAACATTGGCCAAGTTACTTTTTATTGACTTTTCGTCTGCATTCAATACCATTCAGCAGAGAACACAGAGGGTTAAAGTAAATAATTGTTTCTCTAAATGGTTGGTGTCATCTACGGGGTCACCTCAAGGTTGTGTCCTTTCTCCTGTTTTATTTATTCTGTACACAAATAGTTGTAGGAGTATTTTTAGTAATAGGTACATTTTAAAATTTGCTGACGATTCTGTAATTGTTAGGTTGTTAAGTGAGGAAGATTCCACGCATGATCCTGTAATTGATTATTTTTCCAGCTGGTGTCAGGAGGCTTTCTTACAGGTGAATGTTCTTAAGACTAAAGAGATGATTATTGATTTAAATTGTAGGAGAAGACTGATTAAGGGTAAGCAAACAAGTTTTAATATAGTGGGTGTTGAGAGTGTGGATCAGTATAGGTATCTGGGAACTGTTTTAGATAATAAATTGTCCTTTTCTGTTAATACTAATATTTTGTGTAAGAAGGGGCAACAAAGACTATACTGCTTACAGAAATTAAGATCTTTTAATATAGATAAATCACTCATGTGCATGTTTTACAGTTCATACATTTAGTCACTGTTATCCTTTTCTTTGCTTTGTTGGTTCAATTCTCTAAGTGTGAAAAATAAGAGTTGTTCGGAGAAAATTGTGAACCTAGGAGGGAAAATAACAGGGAGAAAACAGATGAGCATGGCACAGTTATACCATGGACAAGTTTTAAGTGAAGCTCAGAGCATTCTGTCAGATGATTCCCATCCTATGCACCACGAGTTTTATCTTCTCCCTTCTGGTATTCAATATAGAACTCTTATTAGTAAAACAAATCGGTTTAAACTTTCATTCATCCCCTCAGCTGTAAAGTTTTTAAATTTAGGGTAGAATTGTATTGTACAATGTGCTTTTGTGTATTATGTGTGACATGTTTGTATGCTGCAACCAAATTGCCTTCGGGAAATGAATAAAGACTGAACTGAACTGAACTGAACTTAATTTAATTTAAATTAATTTAATTTTATTTTATTTAATTTTATTTTATTTTATTTTATTTTATTTTATTTCATTTTATTTTATTTTATTTTATTTTATTTTATGTAATTTTATGTAATTTTATTTTATTTTATTATTTTTTATTTATTTATTTATTTATTTATTTATTTATTTATTTTATTACAAAGTAATAATTGTTCCAGTACACCATGAACTTTTCTATGCTTCTTTTTTTCATCAGTTATGTACATTAGAGTTTGATGTTATATTTAATGTTAATTATGTTTATTGTTTTACACATTTTGTATTTATTGTTTTAATAAACTTTGTATATATATATTTTTTTACTATTATTATTTTAGTTATTTTATTCTGATTAGGCTTAAACTACCGCAGACTGCCTTTCTTTTGAAAATCACATACAAACCAAAGGAAGTTGATTCGTTTGATCCTCAATATTGTTTTCACCATAGAGAATTGAGTCTCTCTTTGTTTGTGTTTCAGAGCTGAAGAATAAGTGGCATCTGGTGGTGGACCGGCTCACAGTGCTTTTCCTCAAGTTCCTGGAGTATTTTCATAAGCTGAAGCTCTTCGTCTGGTGGCTGTTAGAGATGCACATCATCAAGATCGTGGCCACGTACATCATCCTGCTCTCCGTCAAAGAGGTAAAACCATAGACTGTAAAAGATATGGACATAGTATCTGTGACGTCACCCATAGGTTTCTGAAAAGCACAAAGGAAGCTACAAGTAGGCGTGGCCAACCGTCGCCATTTTGTTGGCGCTGACCGGGGCTAACCAAAAAAGTGCAAATAGGCGGAGCGTCAGTGGAGCTACAGATGCCTGCTAGCATTTTGCTTAGTCAGGCTTTTCTTTGGGAGAAACGCCTAATACTTCATTACCTGCGACTCATTTGTGTTCTGACCACATGTTCTTGGTTGTATACTATATCAATAAAGTGTTTAGTCTTTTAAAAACACTTGTAACACAATGAGCCACTAAGCATTGTTCTTATGACGTTTTTTTACAGGTGGAAAATGTGAATAACTCCCAAATACTTCAAATATAGTCTGTGTTAGTAAATGCAGGGCTATTTATGAAACCCAGGCATAACACTGTATGACAACATTTCAGACGACTGTTCTGGAGCCTACAGATAGTCAATCTTTCATATTCTGGAGTGCATTACAGGTCTAAAGAACATTATAAATGATAAATTATCTTAAATAAAACAAATACATTTATATAGATGGTATATAAGTATATAAATTCACTCACCTGGGAAATGGAGGCTACATGAATGGTTTGTGAACACAATTAAGTGCACACAACATGCCATATTATCTTATAATTGTTGAAAATAATTCCAAGAGGCAACTGACTGTGTAAAACCACATAAAACAACACAAAAATATGATGAATAAGCCGAGTTCACCGGCTAATCAGCCGTAATCAGCTGAGGTGACATGGGGGTGACCAGCGAGACCTAGCTGTCGCTCAAGTGGCCATGCCCTTAATTATGCAGACCTAATATAACTTGATTAAAACAAAAAAGGATGAGTTATAAAAAAATTCACCCCCTCACAGTTGTCATGAAGGGTAATATTAGCTATATACACCAAAACCATATTTTGTATCAGGCTGTAAGCATGTTTTTATCAGCTGTAAAATTGGCCAATTTAGCATAGCAGTCAATGAATAGCTGGAGTTCCTGGAGCCACCCCCCAAAGGTGAGTCGATGAATTGCAGTTTTAGTTACTTCCGTATTGACTTCACAAGGGACAACGAGAGGTTGCCGCTTGGGTAAAACCATAAAACTCTCCGCATTAATACTAGATTTGATGAGGCGATAAGCAATTCAATGCAAATGTCAACATTGCCATGAAAAAAAAAATACAGTTTTCACCAAAATAGCAAAACTAGGGCTGTCAAACGATTAATCACATTCAAAATAAAAGTATAACAAACTAATATATAATATAATATAGTATAAACAAAATATATAAATATACGCATGACTATATTGTATAAAATGCTTGTTTAAATTTTGCATACAATTAATTAGCCCCTCCCAATTTTTGTTTAGTGGATATTACACATTTCTAAACATAATAGTTTTAATAGCTCATTTCTAACAGCTGATTTCTTTTATTTTTGCCATGATGACAGCAGATAATATTTTACTAGATATTTTTCAAGACACTAGTATTCAGCTTAAAGTGACATTTAAAGGCTTAACTAGGTTAATTAGGCAAGATAGGGTAATTAGGCAAGTCATTGTATTGTAACAAAAATGCAGCGTCTTTATTGACAAGAGTTGTCGGGCAGGCAAAGGTCAATCTCAGGAGTAAACAGGTACATGCAGGGCAATACAAAAGAGTAGGCTAACAGCAAAAATCAATAAACAAAGCAAGGGTCTTGAAACACGGCTCAGAAAAACAAGGCAAGGAAAACGCTTTGTAATGCAACAGGATAACAAAACTAAGCAATGTGAATGAGAAAGTGAAGTGTATATACAGTATAGCCACAGCTGCGTGTGAGTGTCTAGATTATTTTCAGCTGTTGCAGCAGTTGATGGGTGGGTGCTAAGAGTTCTGGGAGTTGTAGTTCTGCAGGAGTATCGGAATAAATCAGATAACACTGCTGGCAATTGTGACATGTATAATGATGATTTGTTTTGTATAACAAATATTGCTTAAGGGGCCAATTATATTGACCATACACAAACATCACATTTCAGGGGAAGGCAGGTCAACTGGAGGTAGCATTTAGAAAAAGGAAGCAAGATACAATTCAGGAGAGAGAGGCGAAAAAACTCCCTCTCACCTTGCTCTTGAGTTAGAGCAGTGTGAGATCAGGGAGAAAAAAAAGCCCCAGCAACCAAGCACATAAACACATAGACATACATTGCAACAGGGAACAGGGGATGTGGATATAGTCCGGTAAGGGCGAGCAGCCATATGGCCTGCAGCTAAAAAGTGCTGGTCACAGACCCGCCTACCCCCTCCAGTGGGTGAAAGCACATGAAGTTGTGGGATGAGGGGCTAGGTAGTGATAGTCTATCTATAGCTGTGTATGTGTGTGTGTGTGTAAGCCTGTAGAGTCCAACAGGTGTCCTTGACAGGGAGCAGGAATTTCAGAGTGTCTCCTTATCTTGCTATCCGGGGGAAGTTGTTTGTCTCCAGCCGAGGCCATCTAGCTATAAGTATTTTCAAATTTAGGTCAATATCTGCCAATTTCACAGATATTTAATGTTCGTCACTGGTCTCCAGTTCTGGCCAAATCTTGTTGCAAAGCAGCTAATTTCCCCCGATGTTTTCCAACTTGCGGTCTAATACTGCAGTCTGATTATTAGCGATTCTGCCTGCTATAGTTTCAATCAAGCCGGCCAGCTTGGTGGGGTTTTGAGTAGCACTGACCACTTTCATCAATCGTCGATACCCCAGGGCCCAGCATAATCCCATCAGCAGAAACCCTGTTATCAAAGTTCCGAATAGATAGATATCTTCAATATCCTTCAGGGACAGAGCAGCCAGGCACACGACGCGCCACTTCTCCTACCTGTCCATCATGTATCCAGCTGCAAACGTCCCGGCAGGACAAGTCGGCTCTCCCGAGCCCAAACTTCTCGTCGAGAAGATGGTGTCAATCGCGTTCTACTAACAGTTACAGAAACATGCTTATATTTTGCAAAACAACTAACCACAAACGTAAAGGAATAGTTCACCACAAAAATGAAAATTTACTCACAGATCACATCTACCTTCAAGTGAAAATAAGAGCATAATTCTGACTTTGACTGTACGTTCTCTGTGAATTTATGTTTTTACTTCAAATGTCCCATCCATAACGCTGGAGTTGCTTCTATAAAAGAATGTGATGTGTTTTTCTGTTTCTGCTGCAGGTCTCGCTGCTGAACTTTGTGTTTTTGATCTCCTGGGCGTTTGCATTGCCGTATAAGCAGTTTCGAGTTCTCTCCTCCAGCATCTGTACCGTATGGACGTGTGTTATTATCGTCTGCAAGCTCTTTTACCAGCTCAAAACCATCAATCCTGCCAACTACTCCAGTGTTTGTATTATGGTGGGTTTCTTTAACCTCGAGTGATCTCACTATTCAGATGCTATGTGTTTTCAAATACAGTCAGTAAGGTAAATACAGTGTTCAGCGTAAATAAGTACACCTGCTTTTCATTAGCCAATATTTGTTGGTGCATTTAAACAAAACTGTTATATTTATTAAAATGAGCAATTGGCCACCTAACATCTTTAGGAATAGAAAGATAATACATTTAAATTCAAATAAGTTATTGCAAAAATTATTATAAGCAGCAAATTTTCAACTACATTTGATGTATTTTATGTTTCTTGTGATTATTTTTCCTGTTTATTAACATTTCATTTAATATTATTCACCAACATATTCATTTGGGTGCAGTAATTTTGTCATTTTAACTGTCATCTTATGTGGTAGTACACTCACCGGCCACTTTATTAGGTCACATTAGGTCACATTCACATTGCAGCAACTCAATGCATTTAGGCATGTAGAAATGGTCAAGATGATGTGCTGCAGTTCAAACGGAGCATCAGAATGGGGAAAAAAGGGGATTCAAGTGACTTTGAACTTGGCATGGTTGTTGGTGCCAGACGGGCTGGTCTGAGTATTTCAGAAACTGCTGATCTACTGTTTTTTTCACGCACAACCATCTCTAGAGTTTACAGAGAATGGTCAGAAAAAGAGAAAATATGCAGTGAGCAGCAGTTCAGTTCAAGAGCATCTCTGAACGCACAACACGTCCAACTTTGTGGAGGATGGGCTACAGCAGCAGAAGACCACACAGGGTGCCACTCCTGTCAGCTAAGAACAGGAAACTGAGGCTACAATTCACACAGGCTCACCAAAATTGGACAATAGAAGATTGGAGAAACGTTGCCTGGTCTGATGAGTCTAGATTTCTGCTGCAACATTCGGATGGTAGGGTCAGAATTTGGCGTCAACAACATGAAAGCATGGATCCATCCTGCCTTGTATTAATAATTCAGGCTGGTGTTGGTGGTGTAATGATGTGAGGGATATTTTTCTTGGCACACTTTGTGTCAATGCCACAGCCTACCTGAGTATTGTTGCTGACCATGTCCATTCCTTTATGACCACAGTGTACCCATCATCTGATGGCTACTTCCAGCAGGATAACGCAGCATGTCATAAAGCGCAAATCATCTCAGACTGGTTTCTTGAAAATGACAATGAGTTCACTGTACTCAAATGGCCTCCACAGTCACCAGATCCTAATCCAATAAAGCACCTTTGGGATGTCGTAGAACGGGAGATTCACATCATTGATGTGCAGCCGACAAATCTGCAGCAACCGTGATACTATCATGTCAATATGGAGCAAAATCTCTGAGGAGTACTTCCAGCACCTTGTTGAATCTATGCCACGAAGGGTTAATGCAGTTTTAAAGGCGTACTTGTAAGGTGTACCTAATAAAGTGGCCGGTGAGTATGACAAATTCAGCGTGTTTCACTGTAGTTGAGGTAAAAAAAAAAAAAAACATTAATGATGCTGTTATAAAATTCAGGACATTTTATTATAGCTTCAAGACAATCATGTTTATGACGGATTTATGACGTCAAATTGCCTTAGTAATGTCAAGTTGTCATGAAAACAACAGGTTGTGATGTCTTTGTCAAGTTCTCATTGCAAACAATGTCATCCTTGCATTTAAAATGTCATAACTGTGAGAATGACACCTAATGGCAGTTATAAGCATGCATACAATCTCATTCAAATTCATGACAGTCATGATCAGAAAGGTTTAATGGAGGTTTTATGAAGACCCGGTTAAATAGTGTTACCAAATATGAATTTAAAAGAGTGATCTGTGATTAGGCCTGTCACATTAAACAATATACTGTATGGACTTGATGCACAGCACATGGACATGACCACAATCATTTTTAGTGGTGTAATATATATCGCCCATATATAAAAGCCAATTCTAGCAACATTTTAGCAGAATTATCAACATCTCAATCTCTATTGGAGGTGGCAGTGTCAGTATGGTTAAAAAAAAAACACTATAGTTTTTACTATAAATTACTGTAGTATATTTTCATGTCGGTGTCTGACAGCTGAAAATAGATCTGGTAGCAGATATCACAGCCTCTGTTACTCTTTTTTTTTTTGCTAACATTTATTATTATTTAATTAGGATATGCACATTCTGATTCCAATGCCTGATTATTGAACTGTAAAATGACTATAATTAAATTAAATATTCTTAAGAGTAAAATATGATGTGGTCTTTTGGAAAAGTGCACTTGCATTGTGAGGATATTATATTGTCATTCTGGAATTATATAATGAGTGATATTAAACGGATATTAATATTGTTTAATGCAATATATTTTGGTGCAATATAGCGTACAACAGGCCTATCTGTTAAAAGTGTCCTCGTTTATGCTGAGTAATTAGGCTTTGTCTAAAGAGTAGCTTCATGTTTTTAATCCAGCAAATGTTCTCTCTGTAGCCCAACTATACAGAAACAGAAAAAAAGGACATGAAGACGTCTCTACTGTACCGTGAACCCGTGGATCCTGCTAACTGGGTTGGCCTGCAGAAGTTTGATGATGGGATAATACTGCCTAACCTGAGGGTGAGGACACATTCAAATTTAGATCATTCATTCATTTTCCTTCGGCTTAGTCTCTTATTTATCAGGAGTCACCACAGCAGAATGAACCGCCAACTATTCCAGCATGTTTCACGCAGCGAATGCTCTTCCAGCCGCAACCCAGTACTGGGAAACACCCAAACACTCTCACATTCATACACACTCATACACTACTGCCAATTTAGTTCATCCAATTCACCTATAGCGCATGTGTTTGGACTGTGGGGGAAACCGGAGGACCCGGAGGAAACCCACACCAACACATTTTTCCTAAAATGATGCCAACATTAGAAAAAAATCAACTGTTTTCCATTTTCATATTTTTGAGAAGGCTGTACACATTCAGGGTACAAAGGTTGTCTTATGGGTCAATTTTGACCTGCTAGCTATAAAACCATTTTTACACCACTGGAACTACTGAAAAAACACTGCCACATGTCTACTCGCACGGTGTCGGTGGTTTACAAGGAGGTTGCATAGGAGTAATGTATTTTATACAATAAAAAACACTTATATAGACTTATCATATAACAACACACACACACACACACACACACACACAGGAAGACACTCAAGACCTTGTTAAGTATGATTTTGAATTGCAAGGACATCAGGCATGTCCTCATAAACCACTGTAATAACCATCATATCATACCAGTGTCATTATACAAAAAACTGTCTTTGTAAACCATCAAAACCAGTACACACACTAACACTCATTATAAACTTCATTTATTCATTTTCTTTTCGGCTTAGTCCCTTTGTTATTCTGGTGTCGCCACAGCGAAATAAACCACCAACTTTTACAGCATATGCTTTACGCAGCGGATGCCCTTCCAGCTGTAACCCGATACTGGGAAACACCCATACACACTCATTCACACACATACACTATGGACAATTTAGCTTGCCCAATTCACCTATAGCTCATGTGTTTGGACTGTGGTGGAAACCGGAGCACCCAGAGGAAACCCACGGCAACACATTTTTTTTTTTTTTATGATGCCAACATTTGAAAAAAAATCTACCATTTTCTATTTTCATATTTTGGAGAAGACTGTACACACAAGATTGTCTTATGGGTCAATTTTGACCTGCTAACTATAAAACAATGTTTATACCACTGGAACTACTGGAAAAACACTGGCACATGCCTACACACACACACAAACACAATGGTGTCGGTGGTTTACAAGGACTCTCCATAGGAGTAATGTATTTTATACAGTAAAAAACACTTATTATATGGACTTATCATATAACAACAAATGCACACAGACACACAAGACCCCGTTAAGTATGATTTTGAAGCATTTTGAATTACAAGGACATCAGGCATGTCACCATAAACTACTGTAATAACCATCATATCATATCAGTGTCATTATACAAAAAACTGTCCTTGTAAACCATCAAAACCAGTACACACACTAACACTCATTACAAACTTCATTCATTCATTTTCTTTTCGGCTTAGTCCCTTTGTTATTCTGGGGTCGCCACAGCGGAATGAACCACCAACTTATCCAGCATATGTTTTATGCAGCGGATGCCCTTCCAACTGCAACCTGATACTGGGAAACACCCATACACGCTCATTCACACACATACACTATGGACAATTTAGCTTGCCCAATTCACCTATACCACATGTTTTTGGACTGTGGGGGAAACCGGAGCACCCAAAGGAAACCCACGCCAACACGGGAGAACTTGCAAACTCCACACAAAAATGCCAATTGACCCAGCCGAGACTCAAACCGGTGACCTTCTTGCTGTAAGGTGATTGTTCTACCCGCTACGACTCCGTGACGTCCCATTGTAAACTTATTATAATAAACTTATTTTAGAGGTTTAGTGACGGCAGCTCATTTTCGATCTTCAGGATGAACTGAATATACGATATTCTTAGACCATGGCATATTATCATTTCTCCTACAGTATATGATTTTATAGACTTTTGTTGAGTGTTTGTTGCTGAATGGCACAAATGTGTGTTTAGCTGTTTTCAAACATTGCACAGTTTAGACATAATAAATATATAATACAAGAAAGATATAATAAATATAAAAATTAAGTACAGTAATGTTAAACATCATTGACAAACTGATTGGCTTGTGTCATTTATTTATTCATTCATTCATTATTTTGCTCTTGTCTTTCTTTCCCAGAATAACTTGCTGATGTTGGCCCTCTTGGCCTTCGAGGTCACCATTTACAGACACCAGGAGTTTTTCCGTCTGAGAAACAAACTTTCTCCTCCTCCTTCACGCACCATCTTTCATGACATCACCCGGCAACATCTTGACAACGGCATTATTGAGTGTGCCAAATACTTTATTAACTACTTCTTCTACAAGTTTGGTTTAGAGGTACGCTGTCTGTCTGTCTGTCTGTCTGTCTGTCTGTCTGTCTGTCTGTCTG
>CAIGQZ010001210.1:5776288-5786680 GCA_903798205.1 Danio tinwini
ATATACACACACACACACACAAATAACCCACCGGTCCTAATGCACCCAACCAAGCTGGGATCAAACTGACGATTCTTTGTATGGGAATCGGTTGCTCTAACAAGGAGGCTAAAGACCATGGCCTCCAGCATCTGTCACTGGAGCATCTTTAAAGGTCAGAGGAGTGAGGTTTACCTGCACAGCATTTTAATAGCAGGCCTCTGCACTCTCCCTCCTAAACTTCACTCCCATCCCGGACAAGCCCCCACATGTAATCCACCCAACCGACTCCCATACAAAGAATCCTCGGTTCGATCCCAGCTCAGATTGGGTTGGGTGCAGTAGGACCAGACAGTTACATATATATATGAATAAAATTAAAAAAATTACATATGTGCTTTGCTGTTTCTTTCATTTATAATGTTTTTTTAAAGCATATTTAAAAATTAATTACAATAAATGTAAAAATGTATAGAATGACTTGAAAATTTAAGAGATCAGTAAACTAAAAGTTAAATGTTTATATACCGTATATAAATCTTTTTTATTAACAATGTAATTTTTGAGGGAAACCAACCCTAATTTTAAGCTGGTTTTGAGATTATAAATGTCTACATCTCCATCTAACGTTCCCCTGTGCCAGATGTCGGAGAAAAACATTGTCAATTTGTCTCCTTCACTGATCCATAATTCATGTCTGGCAGTACAATGATCAAACAGCCGTGGTCAGCAGAAAGCGGTCAGTGAAGCGATGCAGATTTCTCCAACACCTCTCCGGTCAGTGACCCCTGAACAACACATTAGAGTCCTTTATAATCCTTATTCACAGTCAAAAAGACAGAACGACTCAGAAGCAATAGGCTGTGGCTTCTGCTGATGTTTGATCAGTTATTGCATGGCTTTAATGAGATAAAAGGGCTTTAAAATTATGTTTAAAAAGGGGGGTTTAAATGGGTTATAGCTATGTTTAAAAAAGTAATAAAAAATATTACTAAAATAGTACTTTTTTTCTTTTTTTAGATATTTCCCAAATTATGTTGAACAGAGCAAGGAAATTTTTACAGTATGTCTGATAATATTTTTCCTTCTGAAGAAAGTCTTATTTGTTTTATTTCGTCTAGAATAAAAGCAGTTTTTAATTTTTAAAACACCATTATAAGGTCAAAATTATTAGCCCCTTTAAGTTATATTTTTTTAATAGTCTACAGAACAAACCATCAATATACAATAACTTGCCTAATTACCCTAACCTGCCTAGTTAACCTAATTAACCTAGTTAAGCCTTTAAATGTCACTTTAAGCTGTCTTGAAAAATATTTAGTCAAATATTATTTACTGTCATCATGGCAAAGATAAAACAAATCAGTTATTAGAAATGAGTTATTAAAACTATTATGATTAGAAATGTGTTGAAAAAATCTCTTCGTTAAATAGAAATTGGGGAAAAAAATAAACAAGGGGGCTAATAATTGAGGGGGGCTAATAATTCTGACTTCAACTGTATATATAAATGTCTGGAAAAAAATATATAATAAATCAAATTAAATTAAATAAAAATTAAATAAATCAAATATAAAATAAAATAAAATATAAAATAAAATTAAATAAATCAAATTAAATAATACTACTTAATAGCAAAGACTATAGAATGCACAAGACATGTTACTCATATAGTTTTGAATGGGGGAAAGTGTAGCGGTCAATATGGCAAATGAAGCCCCGCCTACTAGTACAGGAGCCATTCATCAATCACTATAGACTGACGTTTCTCTGGGGATAAAGCTCGAACCAGACGTGTGCCTTTATGACAGTTTGGTGGTCAACAAACACACTGGAATCTCAGCGAATACTTCACAGACATAAGAAATATATCCACATAAAGCTTGAAATCTCTACTGTTAAATGAACCAACTACACTTGAAAACAAAATTTTTTTTGGTTTTGTAATCTGTATAAAACGAACGCGAGGTACAGTCCATCCTGTCAAACACACATCACACGACTAACAGCAACTACTCAAACACACACAAATGTGTACACAGAGTCGCTGTCAATTCTGGAGGAGATTCGCCATCAAGATCAATTACTTCAGAAGAGCAGCGCAATCTGACGAAGCATTATCCAGAGGATGATCATGTGTAGAACGGCCATATATGAGGTTAGTGTTGTGATCTCGTTCTTTTCGAGTGTGCATGCGCATTAGCTTGGGCAACCTGAAAATATGCAGATTTTGTTTGATTCGAACATTTAGAAACGAAACTAATGAGACAGATGTAGTTTAATTTTATTGTTGATTCCAAATCTGTAATTTAATCGTAAACTTGGCTAACAGTTTTGGAGAATTTGATGTTTTCCCATTCAGACAGAATGCCCGAGCATACTGCCAGAGAAGTGTTTCAAAGATGGCCACCGAGCGAAATGACTTGCCTTAAAGTGACTTTGTTAATATGAATTGGTGGTTAAACTAAAGTGATAAAAATAAAATAAAATAACATTTATAAAATTAATACAAGTTAATAGTGAGAATTGCTACTTAAACTAAAGTGTTACAAATAAAATAAAATAAAATAAAATAAAAATACTAAAATTAAACTTATTTAAAAAATAAATACAATTAGATAAAAAAATACTGGTTAATAGTGAGAATTGCTACTTAAACTAAAGTTTTACAAAAGCTGTGATGGAAATATACTTTTTTAATATAAAAACAGCCCAAATGTAAATGTCTGTGCACATTAAAATGTGTTCATGCTAAACCAATAACTATATGACTTTTGCCTAAATCAACTGCCAATTTGCGGTTCATTAATAGTTATTAGGGTAGTGGTTGGGTTTAGGTATTGGCTAGGATTAGGGATGTAGAATGAGATCATGCAGAATATGTACTTTATAAATATAATAAACAGCCAATACCTTAAAATAGGCAGGTAATAAACCATTAGTTAATAGTGAGAACTGGTACTTAAATTAAGTGTTTAAAATAAAACAAAATTAAATAAAATAGTAAATAAGTATATAAATAAAAAAAATTTGTAAATAATAATATTTAATTAATGTTCCATTAAAATTTAAAAAATTAAATAAAGCAAGTAAGGGCGACGCAGTTGCGCAGTAGGTAGTGCTGTCACCTCACAGCAAGAAGGTCGCTGGTTCGAGCCTCAGCTAGGTCAGTTGGCGTTTCTGTGTGGAGTTTGCATGTTCTCCCTGCGTTCGCGTGGGTTTCCTCCGGGTGCTCCGGTTTCCCCCACAGTCCAAACACATGTGGTACAGGTGAATTGGGTAAGCTAAACTGTCCATAGTGTATGAGTGTGAATGAGTGTGTGTGGATGTTTCCCAGAGATGGGTTGCGGCTGGAAGGCCATCCGCTGCTTAAAACATGTGATGGATAAGTTGGCGGTTCATTCCGCTGTGGCAACCCCAGATTAATAAAGGGACTAAGCCGAAAAGAAAATGAATGAATGAATAAAGTAAGATAATACATAAATAAAATAAAATATAATAAATAATAATGTAAATAAAAACGTAAATAAATAAAAGAAATACAAAAAATAAATAAACAATAATAAAATAAAATAGTAAATATGTAAATAAAATAAATAAATGAGTAAATCATAAATTTGATTAAATTTAATTAACTAAAATAAAAAAGTAAAATATAAAAGTAAACAAGTAAATATATAAAAAAATACTATATAAACAAGTGAATAAGGTCAATAAATACAACAAATACAATAAAAATAATTAATAAATAAATAAACAAATAAATAAAAAATAAAACAAAAAGTAAATATGTAAATAAAAATAATTAGTAAATAATACATTTTAATTCAATAAAAAAAGTAAATAAGTAAATACATCAAATAAAATATAAGTAAATAAATAAGTAAATAAAAGAAATACAATTAAATAATAAATAAATAACCAATAAATAATAAAATAAAAAAGTAAATAAAATATGTAAATACAATATAATAAATAAATAAATAAATGAGTTAATAATACATTTAATCAAATTTAATTTAAATAAAATAAAATAAAGTAAAATAAGTAAATTAAATAGCCATTACATTGCTATATAAAACTATACAACTTACAGTTGAATCCAGAATCGACTCTTCCTCTTGCCAGCAAACTGTGGACGGTGATTTGATAGATGATGTGAAAGAAGAGGAAAGTCACACTGCAGCAGCATAAAGACTTCAGCAAGTAGCCCGTGTGGCCTAAAACAAAAACAACAGCAGAAACAACCATCAAGACTCAAGAATCAACTCAGTCTGACACGATGATGAACAGTTTCATCAATTATTTACTCAAGGAAGTCAATGACAGGTTTGGTGTCGTGAAAAAAAAAAAGTGTCATCATTATTTACGCATAATGACGGTTTCAAATGACACAGGGATGAGTCAATAATGAGCCAACGCTTTTAGGTGAACTCTACCTGTAATTAATGATTTGCTAATTATTCTGCATAGATATATACACTAGATATCGCATACAGTCCCTGAGCATGTGTCAATACCACCGCCATGTTTGTACAGTGCTCCCAGGTCATTCAACCCCACTCAGTCAAGACTAAAGACCATCTGAAGATGCTGGACTTTAGCACTAGTTACGGGTGTAAACAAAGCACAAAGGCAGAACATGTCATAGGTAAGATTTAGTTTACGTTTTTGTATGTTACGAACTTTTGTGCTCAACAAGTAACGTTATTGATGATAATACAGTCACTTACTGCACTGACCATAAGACAAAATAGCACCAACTTACACTAAATTCTAGGCTAATGCTAGTTTTGTTGAATAAAATCAGCAAACAATGTAAATGAAATATGACAACAAGATGCTGCGGTGCCAGAAACTTGTCAGCTAAGTGAAGTAACGGCTAGTTTTTCAAGTAAATATAAGGATGCCTGATAATGTAACAGTGCCTGCGCCTCAATGTGCATACTGTCCACTAGACTCCACTAGCTGCACGATTAATCGAAATAAGATTGCAATCTCGATTCGACCCCCTAGACCAGTGGTTCCCAACCTTTTTTCCCAGGAGACCCATATTTTAACGCTGACATTTTTTAAGACCCCGCCCACACACACACAAACACACACACACACACAAAAAACGCACACACTGACTAGCATATAACATTAAGCTAATGTTTAGTTCAATATATGCACAAACAACAAATTGACACTATTTACTTTCTTTACAACAGTTTGCCCTTTTTTCCCCAAAACCTGCTGCAAATGTAACATCATGTACAAATACAAATCTATCTGTTTAGCTTATTATTAAAAGGTGAAATATGCATACATGCACGCGCACTTACGAAAAAATTTTTGAGTTTACCAACCGTCTGTGGGTGTCTGGTGGTCTGATGTCTCTTTAGTTTGCAGGGCTTCATGCTTTCATTCACTAGTCTGTCACCACAGATGACACACTCAATTCTCACCTTGTCCATTGCTTCAATGAAACCAAATTCAAGACTTGAATTAACTACCCAAATAAATTCTTGCTTACTTTTTCTTTTCTTACTTTCTTGCTTACTGCCATATCTTCTCTTTGGTGCATCTTTTTTAAATTAGCTAATGTAAGCTCTGGTCTATGTTCCCATTCTCACAATATGCTGTAACATTCTCGATGTTAATGAAATCTCTTATCTTTTTATTTTTCCCCCTAAATAACCAGAATTGAATTATTTAATAAATGAAATTAATTTCCTTAAATAAAAAAAAATAATAAATAAAAAAAGAGTGCTCTTGGCGAATCCTTGAAAATCATTAGCGACCCCTAGTGGAGGTCGCGACCCCCGGGTTGGAAACCACTGCCTTAGACGATCTTTATCCCGCATTTCTACGATTCTGCCAATCATATTTTCAAGTTCAGGGGAAAAGCAAAGGTGGCCGCCCAAGTCTTCTCATTGTTTTATATACATTGCTCAGCGACACCTCCAAATGATGTTGAAAGGGTCACATACTGTATTTTTAAGTTATAGTTCACCCAAAAATGCCATATTACCACAGAGAGGGTTACCACAGAGAGGGTAGGCGATCGCCCTACTTAAGATAGACGCGCGCATGTCTACTTTAGTAGACAGAACTTGCATAAGCCATGAATACGCCAGTACGGTAACACGCATAAAATTAAAGTCATTAGATGTAACATAAATCTCTAATGTACATAACTGATGGGGAAAACAACTAATAAGATCCATAGCAATGTCAACAAAAAGCATAAAAAGTGATGTGCCCTGCAAGGAATTCTGGGAAAATCAATTTATGGTTATTCGTTGTATATATTACGGAAACATACTGTTAACTTGATTACAGATTTTTACTGTAGCATTTTTACAGTTTTTTACTGTTGAAATCACAGCCTTTTTTTTACAGTGACACCTCTCTGTTATGGATCTGACAGATGGGAAATTGCCACTTGAGGGACTTTGGTAAGTCAAATAGAATTGTTTGAAAACATTGACAGACATTAAGTATTTTTAAAGTACTGTAAAATACTTGGTTTACTCACTCTGTGTGTGTTTTACACATACAACAGCTTCACAGATTTTTATAAAGCACCTCCAGATACTGCAGATGAAGCTAATGGAGCTTCTGTAGCTCATTTCCCACAGCACAAGCGCTTTTCCTTGTTCTTACAAGACCAGCGACAGCTAATTGTGAGAGCCTCTTTGTTTTAGCACTCTCAAATAGCATAACACCAAGGTCAAATGAAGTATTAAAGTATTTTTAGAGTGTTTTTCTCTACCAACAATCAATATTTTCCGATGCGGCACAGGCCTGAGCATGGCATCGCGGCCCATCATATGTAATGCTTCCTAATGGAGATCATTTTAGCCACAAGTGAGACATAATCGTAAGAAAGCAGACGGTGAGAAGCACTGCCAGATGCTAACTACTGGATTTTGTCCGGGGTCTGGGTTAGGCCTTGTCCTGATTTACTCTATAAAAACACAGCGTGCGAAACAATTTGTGCTAATTTCCCCAAAACTGGTGGAAGAGGTTGTTAATGTGTAGTTTAGCAAGCACCTCAGGTGCAGATCTCTGCCAAAACCCCCATTCATCTCACATATTTCATCCTCATTAAAGACAAAAACGAGACAAGCTGAAAACACTCTGTTCTAACAGAAGCACTCCTGAACGCTATAAATTTTCAATTTACTGTGCCATTTTTGCCACTTTTACTTGATTTTAATACTAACATTTAGAGCTCTTTTAACCCCATAGAGCCTGACATATGACATATATGAGGTAAAAGACCAAAAAATATATCTGGTAACACTTTAGTTTGAGTATTAATTTTAACTAGTGGCTTATTATTTGCCTATTATTAAGATTTTATAATATTGGTACTTATTATGCACATATTCTGCATCTTATCCTAAATACCAAAACCCAAAAACTACTACCATACTAACTACTAAGCAGCACATTAGGAGTTTATTGATTTAGAAGTCATAACATTTTGTTAATAGCGAGAATTGTTCAGGTGCATCAGGTGCACATTATGTTACTGTATAATGGACCCTTTTTACAAAACTGTTATGACACATTATCACCTCTTTTAAAGTTTTTTATATTTTAGTAAAAAAAAAGTATGAACATTTATACATATTATATCAAATGTATTATATCATCTTTGCATCAGATTATAAATAACAAATTACCACTTTTGCGAGGCGTTTGTAATGCACCCTGTATGGGGGCAGGAAAGAGAATTTGGCATTGTTTTTCTTTTCTGGCTGCCGTTATCAGTCTCAAACATTTTTTTCCTTTTTCCTAAAAGTCTTCATAACAACATTTAAGAAATAATGTGTCAAAATTAAGGGAGATCTTTTCTTAAAACAAGAAAAACTATTTCCCAATGGAGTAAGCAAAATGATCTTATGTCAAAACAAAACACTAGATTATTTTGCTAATATTTGCCAATGTCTCGCAGGGACAGCATGTATTACGAATAGCAAAGGACTTTAAACCTATCCTTGAGGCACTCCATACTTTACTGGCCTAGCAAAAACAAGAATATTTAGCTTGTTTTAAGAAATTGTAACACATTTTTTCACATTTCTGAAGATAAGACAATATTTTTTGCTTGTCTGGAAAATGCTTATTCTTAGAGTTAAGAATTTTGAGACATTTGGACTAGAAACAAGACAAAAACTTTAAGGCCCAATAGCAATTCTACCCTTTAGCCCTTCCCTTTACCTCTACCCCTCATTTTGCACAGTCATGTGAAGGTGTAGGGGTGCCCCAATTCTCTTTAGCTTAAAGGCGTAGGGCTAAGGGGAAGGGCTAGATAGCCATCGGAACAAAGATTTTTCAGATCCACACTCGAAACCAATGGGTGAGAAAACTTCCCAGAATACACCAACTACGATGGCAGTATGGCTGCACACGGTAGGAGGTAGTATTTTTGTCATTATTACAAATTTTTACAACAAACAAGCACATGTTTTAGCACTGATAACCGCGTTCCTGTTTTACGGTCATGCTTTTTTTTTTTTCAAATGCTGCAATAAAATGTACTATCTATAATCCCCAATAATAACTCCTGCATAGCAGTCCCACAATATTCTGACACTCGAATACCCTGTCAGAAAAGTCTAGTGGCTGAGAATGACCTTTTCACAGTGTCTGCTATAATATTAATGTTGTTTTTGTGTTTACATCGATAAATACCGCCAGAACAGTTATGATCTTATTGCCACACTACATCATTATGATAACATGATATCGCTGCCTTCTGAGATTTTCCTTGAAGATAAATGCCAAAAAATTATTGTGAATCTTATATGAAGCAAGAGATTGCGATGACATATGATGAGGAGGGGTTTGGGAACAAATGAATCGCTGAACGATTCATACATATAGGAGTCGTTGGGATAATTAGGCAAAAATAAATGCATACTATATGACAATGCAAGTGTTTTTTTTTGCCTTGCATGCATATCAGCATGTTGTTGGAGACCCTCAAAACCAAAGTATGACCTTTTTTAATGCAAAATAGGGGCTCTTTAAATAAGCAGTTTGAACAAGCAGGAAAAATAATGTTTTGTGTGTGTCTCTTCTGTAAATCGAGGGGAAAACAGAAAACTAAGCAGCGTGCAAACAATCAGAATGAGAAAAAAAGTGTGTTGGCTGTGGTAAACAAAGCTGAAGAACACAAGCACCACTTTACACACACCTCTTTTTCCATTTTTTTTTTTTGTGTGTGTTTTGACTGAAACAGATGCTAAACTCCTGCAGGCACTTCTGCTTTACAATTGCACAATCCTGATCCATCGTGAAATGTTATAAAGCAATAACATCGCATTACTGTTGAAGTCAGAATTATTAGACCTCCTGTTCAAATTTCTGTTTAATGGAAAGAAACTATTTTCAACACATCCCTAAAGATAGTTTTATGAACAAATCTCTAATAACTGATTTATTTTATCTTTGCCATGATGACAGCACATAATATTTGACTAGATATTTTTCAAGATACTAGTATTCAGACATTTAAAGATTTAACTAGGTTAATACTGACGGTGAGGAAAGGAAGGACACCGATATAGTCTCGGAAAACTTTACAGAAATCTAATTTTTCTAGATAAACAAATATAAAAGGAAATTCTAATATTTACAAATTAAAATAATATTTGACTATGTAAAGGTAAATTGTTATTCTATTATTCTATTTATTTATTTTATGCTATCTTCATCAAATTTGAAATATAAACTCATGAAACACTTGGCTTTCAAGACATATTTTTGTCTAGGACAATACATTAATGCTGTGCTGTGTTTGTATATGGAAAAACAAATATTGAACACAATACCATTTTTTTCCTCATGACTTCATAATGTATAACTTTTTATATTTTTGAGCAAACTTCCCCTTTTACCACAGTAAAGCCCAAAGTGTCTTCTTTCCAATGATGCATAAAATGTATTTGTAGCTTACTGGGGTCAAGAACTGTTACTATTTAAAGTTAGGTAGGTGTAAATCTCCAAAAGTAAGTGCTATAGCTTGGAAAGTCATTGATAGCGATGTTTGCTCTTTAGATAATCGGAAATAAATATTGCTTAAGGAAGCTAATAATTTGAACCTTAAAGTGGTTTTAAAAAATTAAGAACTGCTTTTATTCTAGCCGAAATAAAACAAATCAGACTTTCTCAATAAGAAAAAATATTATAGGAAATACTGTGAAAATGTCATTGCTCTGTTAAACATCATTCGGGAAATATTTGAAAAAAAGGAGGGCAAATAATTTTGATTTCAACTGTATATCACAATTTGAACGTTTTATAGAGGTTGCATAATAATAATAATAATAATAATAATAATAATAATAATAATAATAATAATAATAATAATAATAATAATAATAATAATAATAATAATAATAATAATAATAA
>CAIGQZ010001210.1:5789878-5801069 GCA_903798205.1 Danio tinwini
TTTTTTAAGTTTATTAAATGAATAGGTTCTATTCTATTGTATGTAAAATAAAAGCTAATGTGGTTAAAATACAGTTGAAGTCAGAATTATTAGCCCCCCTGAATTATTAACCCCATTTATTTTTTCTCCAATTTCTGTTTAACGGAGAGATTTTTTCAACACATTTCTAATCATAATATTTTTAATAACTCATCTCTAATAACTGATTTATTTTATCTTTGCCATGATGACAGTAAATAATATTTTACTGGATATTTTTCAAGACACTTCTATACAGTTTAAAGTGACATTTAAAGGCTTAACTAGGTTAATTAGGTTAACTAGGCAGGTTAGGGTAATTAGGCAAGTGATGGTTTGTTCTGTAGACTATCGAAAAAAAACTAGCTTAAAGGGGCTAATCGTTTTGACCTTAAAATGGTGTTTAAAAAATTTAAAACTGCTTTTATTCTAGCTGAAATAAAACAAATAAGACTTTCTCCAGAAGAAAAAATATTATCAGAGATACTGTGAAAATTTCCTTGCTCTGTTCAACATAATTTTGGAAATTTTTTAAAAAAGAAAAAAAAAGAAAAAAAATCAAAGGGGGGCTAATAATTCTGACTTCAACTGTGTGTGTGTGTGTATGTATATATATATATATAAAGAATTTTAAACATATCTTCAGGTATGTCAATAATTAAATAAATTGAATAATATTATTATTATACAAATATTATTAACATCATACCATTTGTAAATAAATGTGATTAATAAAGTGATTAATAAACAGCTTCCCTTGAACAAAAGCCCTGGTCAACATCAATGTGACTCTGCTGAATCTTAAAGCAGACAAATGTTTTATTGCTGTTTTTACCTCTCATAGTGATGCTGGAGGGTTCTGGGAACAGTGGGATGAGGAGGAGGAAGAGGAGGTAGATGAAGGACAGCCCATTGAACCTGAACAGACATGCTGAGGAGAGAAAATAAACACACAGAAACACATTAGAGCATATATGGCATTTGGAAGTAGATATAATTATATTCAATACATTTGAATAAATTAACATGAACAGACATGCTGTGGAGAGAGAATAAACACACAGAATTGCAGGTTAGTGAATTGCTGCTATATGTTAGTGACAATGAATTGATTTGAATAAATTATTACAGAAAAGGTGCACAACGGGAAATAGTGAAGGAGCAGGGAAAGAACAATTGGTTATTACGCTGGATCAGAAATATTAAATGTTTTGTACGGTTTTAAAAAATGTGTGAAATAATGCATTGGCAGAATGAAAAGAAAAATAAAGAAAAGAAACAATAAAACAAAACACAAAACACAAAACACAAAACAAAACAAAAAACACAATAAAATTAAAATTAAACTAAGCAAAGCTTAGTTATAAATTGTCACACATTTTTGACAAACAGATAAACAAGGTCTTATTTTTTGCACTTTGACAAACCAAAACAAAAAATAACAATATAGTATGCACATTATTTGCAAACAAACAAACAAACAAACAAACAAACACAAAGCTGGCAGAAACGAAAACAGCTGATGGAGTATACACTAAAATGTTAATTACTCAGTCACAAGGTGGCGCCAAACAGACAAAAACACAAACCAGACAAAAACGAAAACAGCTGATGGAGTATACACTAACCTGTGCATTATTCAGACACAAGATGACACCAAACAATCAAAAACTGCAAAGATGACAGCAATAAAAACAGCTGAAGTATACACTAACCTGTGCATTATTCAGACACAAGATGAAGCCAAACAATCAAAAACGCAAAGCTGACAGAAACTAAAACAGCTGATGGAGTATACACTAACCTGCGCATTATTCAGACACAAGATGGTGTGACTGAATAACAAACAAACAAACAAACAAACAAACAAACAAACAAATAAATAAATAAAGCACTCAATGCTTTACTGCATATTTTATTAAGAAGAATGTCTTAAGTAATGCACACATGGGTGGTAATAAATAAATTATAATAAATAGTATTTGTATTGTATGTATAAATAATTACTTTATATAAACATCAGTAATATAATATTATTTCTTTAAAAAAAACATTTTTTTTAATAATTTCACAATTTGGTTTGCATGCATAAAAACGATATTGTGTGTGTGTGTGTGTGTGTGTGCAGTTAAATAAATTACATTAATTAATAAAATAAATGTAATTAATACAATTCAAACATATCTTTGGGCTTGTCAATAAATAAATAAAATGAATGACAATTGACCTTTACAAATTCATGTTTTATTTGAATTTGTAAATGAATGTTCAAATTTCCTTTTATATGTGTTTATCTGTAAAACAATAAATAAAAATATCATTTGTTTTATTGCATTTACACATCTTAACATCATAAAATTTGTAAATAATTAAGCGATTCATAAACAAATAATATTCTATCCTCTGGTTTGCATAAGGTTTTCCATTATTATAACATATTATTTGCAATTTCTGTTTAAATTGTGAAGAGTAACAGACCTGTGAGCAAAATCTGTTCAAGTCAGATCAGGTCAAATTACAGCGTCTTGTTTACAGGCTTCAAATGAAAGTCCTTTCAGACCTTTAGTCTCCGTCTGTATTTTTCAGAGAGTTTCCACAGTCTATCTGCTCTGATCCTCTTTTTCCATCAACTCATTCATCCTTCATTAAAGCTCTTTCCAAATCGTTTGTGACACGGCTTGATTTTAACAATCAGACTGAAGGAATGGTATCTGAAGACCTTCTTTTGACCTTACGATGCAGATGCTGTGTATATTACACACATTTATTTTAACAATAAAGCTCAGCAGAATTAATCCAACATCAAAAGAGAAAAGGCCAAGAATGACATAAATATCATTCCATCACCATCCACTAACAGCCAATTATACTGTTAAACAGCCAGTTTGTCTCTATTCCCCACTATACTAACAACATCTGAGACAAATAACATAATAATGACAATAAAAAGCAGTAAAAAGTCAAAGCGTATAGATCGTAGCCATAAGGACTTTCAACTGCAATTAACATAATCCAGTATTCAATATTAAACCACACCATCAAACCTAATGTAAATATAATGCATCTCATATCATGATAATCTCATATCCTGATAAGAATATATGTAATGTATTAAGCAGATCCGACAGGTTTTTTAGCAGTCCGACATAAAGTGGAGCTCTGTTGTGCTGTATAAGACTGATGGGTTTTAATCTGTGAAAACAACCATCCTAGATGCACTTTATCCTGCTTATTACATGGTTACTTGCCGTAAAACATAAACATTTGACACAAAACATTGTTCTGATGTGTAATAGCATTTAATTAAAGAATTAATAAACTAAACTGACAGAAACGAAAACAGCTGATGGAGTATACACTAGCCTGTGCATTATTCAGACACAAGGTGGCGCTAAACAATCAAAAACACAAAGCTGACAGAAACAAAAACAGCTGATGGAGTATACACTAACCTGTGCATTATTCAGACAGAAGATGACACCAAAAGACAAAAACACAAAAGTAGACAGAAACGAAAACAGCTGATGGAGTATACACTAACCTGCCCATTATTCAGTCACAAAATGGCGCCAAACAGACAAAAACACAAATCAGACAGAAACTAAAACAGCTGATGGAGTATACACTAACCTGCGCATTATTCAGTCACAAAATGGCGCCAAACAGACAAAAACACAAATCAGACAGAAACTATAACAGCTGATGGAGCATATACTAACCTGTGCATTATTCAGACAGAGGATGGCACCAAACAATCAAAAAACCCAAATCTAGAAGAAACAAAAACTGCTGATGGAGTATACACTAACCTGAACATTATTCAGACACAAGATGGCACCAAACAGTCAAAAATGCAAAGCTAGAAGAAATGAAAACAGCTGATAGAGTATCACTAACCTGAACATTATTCAGTCATGAGATGGTGCCAAACAATCAAAAAACCTAAAGCTAAAAGAAACAAAAACAGCTGATGGAGTATACACTAACCTGCACATTACTCAGACAGAAGATGTCACCAAACAGTAAAAAACGCAAAGCTGACAGAAACTAAAACAGCTGATGGAGTATACACTAACCTGCACATTATTCAGGCACAAGATGGTGCCAAATAGTCAAAAAACGCAAAAGCTGACAGAAAGGAAAACAGCTGGAGTATACACTACCCTGTGCATTATTCAGTCACAAGATGGAGCTAAACAGACAAAAGCACAAACCAGACAGAAACGAAAACAGCTGATGGAGTATGCACTAACCTGTGCATTATTCAGACACAAGATGGCGCCAAATAGTCAAAAACACAAACCAGATAGAAACAAAAACATCTGGTGGCGTATACAGTAACCTGTGTATTATTCAGTCACAAGATGGCGCTAAACAGACAAAAACACATAAATAGACAGAAACAAAAACAGCTAATGGAGTATACACTAATCTGCACATAATTTAGTAACAAGATGGCGCTAAATAAAAAACGCAAAGCTGACAAAAACAAAAACAGCTGATGGAGTATACACTAACCTGCACATTATTCAGACACAAGATGGCGCCAAAGAGTCAAAAACACAAACCAGACAGACACGAAAACAGCTGATGGCGTATACACTAACCTTTGCATTATTTAGGCACAAGATGGCGCCAAATAGTCAAAAAACGCAAAGCTGACCAAAAAGAAAACAGCTAATGGAGTATACACTAACCTGTGCATTATTCAGCCACAAGATGGCGCTAAACAGACAAAAGCACAAACCAGACAGAAATAAAAAAACAGCTGATAGAGTATACACTAACCTGTGCATTATTCAGGAACAAGAGGGCGCCAAATAGTAAAAAAACGCAAAGCTGACAGAAACGAAAACAGCTGATGGAGTATACACTAACCTGTGCATTATTCAGTCACAAAATGGCGCTAAACAGACAAAAACACAAAAGTAGACAGAAACAAAAACAACTAATGGAGTATACACTAACCTGCACATAATTTAGTAACAAGATGGTGCTAAACAATAAGAAACGCAAAGCTGACAAAAACAAAAACAGCTGATGGAGTATACACTAACCTGTGCATTATTCAGGCACAAGATGGCGCCAAATAGTCAAAAGACGCAAAGCTGACAGAAACGAAAACAGCTGATGGAGTATACACTAACCTGTGCATTATTCAGTCACAAGATGGCGCTAAACAGACAAAAGCTCAAACCAGACAGAAACGAAAACAGCTGATGGAGTATACACTAACCTGCGCATTATTCAGACAGAAGATGGCGCCAAATAGTAAAAAACACAAACCAGATAGAAACAAAAACAGCTGATGGAGTATACACTAACCTGCGCATGATTTAGACAGAAGATGATGCCAAACAGACAAAACTGCAAAGCCAACAGATATGAAAACAGCTGATGGCTTTCTGGGTAGTCTAACAGTATTCAAATATAGAAATTGAACAATCAAATGCAAAATAATATGGTTGTCATTGTATAAATAATTACAAATTAACAATAATATCTTTATCTTTTAAATTTTAACAAATAATTTAAACCTGCAATGTGACTATTGCAGATACGCACATTGCGATATCGATGCTCAAACTATTTATTGCTCAGTCCTAACAAAAAACGTAACTTGCATATTCTCTCAAAATGTTATTATAATAATTGTTTTAAATTCAGCATCATATTTAACCAATGATATACAAGACTACAGGGATAAAGGATAAGAAACCAATTTTCATAAGTGAGAAGGCAGTGAGGGACATCACAGTGTTTTGATGATAAAATGTTAACCTGTTTGCTGAAGGAGTCAGTTAATGTGTTAAATTATATATAGCTGCTTGCAAATGATTCTGTGCCTAATCAAGCTAATTTGCAGCACAATCAGCCAAAGACAATTAATTTAAAAAAAGCCAAACAATGGCCTGGTTAATCAGTCAGCTGGTCAAACGGTCGACTTCTAAATAAAAAAGACAGTATAAACACAGACAGACATTATAATAATGCATCATTTTATCATAATCACCATATGTGTATGTTTTGTCTGAAAGCTCTGAAAGATCTGGTTTGTGCCAAGTATGGATGGAAATCGTAAGGAATGTAATGATTCTGGCTCTGATTTGATCCCAGTTAACGATTCCAGTCCCATAATGATCCTATTAATGAGTGTTTTAGCACTACTTTGGAAGTTAAACTGTATTATGGCATAATTATGAAGGTCTCATGTTTCCATATGTAAGAAACTGAAATAATGCAAACAAAAACAACAATAAAACCCTATAATTGTTTTTTACAAGTACAAGAACCATAAAACCCTATTATTATTATTATTATTTACTATTTAATACACACGTTTTAAATAAAATAAATAAAACATTATAATAAAATTAAATAAAATTAATATCCTGCACTGAAAAAAATTATTCAATGTATTTACTCTATTTTTTAAAATAAGTGGTTGCAAACAATTTATATGGGCTCCCTTTAAACAAACAACTGTTGTCAAATTGCTTGCCTAATTACTCTAACTTGCCTAGTAAACCTAATTAACCTAGTTAAGCCTTTCAAGGTCTAGTTGATTGCCAACAAATATGTGAGAAAATTATTAAAATGTTTTACAACAATGTTCCTTAAAGAAAAAAAAAGACATTTGGAGATTTCACCTTCAACAGTGCCTAAAATCATTAAAAGATTGAGGGAATCTGGAGGAATTTGAGTGTGTAAAGGACAAGGGCGCAAGTCTAGGCTAAACTGCCATGATCTCCGATCCCTCAGGCTGCCCTGCATCAAGAATCCTCATTCATCTATAAGCGATATCACCACATGGGTTCAAGACTACTTTGGAAATCCTGTCAAGTACCACAATACATAGTTACACCCACAAATGTCAGTAAAAACTGTACTGTGTCAAAAGGAAGCCCTATGTTAACAGTGTCTAGAAGCACTATAGGCTTCTCTGGGCTCAGAGGCATCTGGGATAGATCTTCACGCAGTGGAAACATGTACTGATGAATCCGTATTCCAGGTATTTTTTGGTAAAATGAACGATGTGTTCTCCGGACCAAAGAAGAAAAGTATCATCCAGACTGTTTCCAGCAACAAGTCCAAAAGCCAGGGTCTGTTATGGTATGGAGTTGTGTCAAGTCCCCTAGGCAAATATAACTTGCATTTCTGTGATGGCACCTGAAACGTACATAGAGATTTTGGAGCACAATATGCTGCCTTCTTTCCTAGGGACGCCCTTGCATATTTCAACAAGACAATGCAAAACCACATTCTACACGCATTACAAATTCCTGGCTGCGAAGAAAAAGACACAGGTACTTGACTGGACTGCCTGCAGTCCCGACCTGTCTCCAATAGAGAATGTGTGGTGCATTTTGAAGCGTCAAATTCAACAACAAAGACTGTTGCCCACCTAAAAGGGCATCTATGATGAAAATAATCTTTTGTAAGCTGTTTGGACAGAACTGTGTGTAGGTATAGTGTGTCCAAAGTCATATCGGGGTCATATAAAGACACTAAGTCTCTTTCTTTTTATTTCCTAACCTTAAAATAAGATCCAAATCCCTCTCACTTTGAGGCCCAACGCAATGTGACATAGGAGTTTGGTTTCTTCGGCCCCCGAATTGATTGACAACCGCGTATTAACATGTCTGTAGTAACGCGTATAATCATATCAACAAGACAGGACGTGCGCAAAGCAGCTGGGATTAAAAGACCTGTTGAGCTTGCTGTGATCATCAAATGTCATCAAGAATAAGTTCTACAAGTTTGAAAGTTTTTAAAACAGTTTACAAGCATGTTTGTAATGAATTACATCGATTTTACAGTCTTTATCACCACAGCTGCGTGTCAGTACAATTATAAAAGACGCTTCAATCCCGGTTCATGGATGTTAAATCAGGTTCATTTTGTACAATAACATAACAGAAATCCATAAAGTAGTAGATATTAACGTGTGTCCTGTCACATTTGCCGTGCAAAAACAGTAAAAGTTAAACACGCACGGTGTGTCTGTGTGTGCATGAACTTTGTAACGACATTGTGTGTGACTCATCGCAGGAAGGCATGAATTAACTCCACAACAAATACATCAAATAATCATTGGAAAGGTTGTTACTGTAGTATTCCTCACAAATGTTACGTGAGATCTGCTTCCTTCACATCTATCTGCTATCTGACGCAGCTGAGGCCGAGACGGACGCACACTCTGACAGGCATGTGGGAACGGTGGGTGGGGAGAACTAGCATTAAAGGCACAGTCCACCAAGACAGCTACATAGTGTTCAGAGTAAAACAAATCCAACATTCTGAAAGGTATAATAAATAATCTGATGGATGTTTTGAGCTGACACATTCTGGAGAGACAAAAGACTTATCTTAAATCTTGAGAAAGGGGTAAAATATGTGCCCTTTAAGACTTGTTTACAAGAAGAATAAGACGAAATTATACCTGAAACACTTCATCACTTGGTGTCTTCAGCCCCCTAAAGTCTTAAAGTGTTGTGAAAAGGAATGGCAACATTACAAAGTGGTAAATGCTTTACTGTTCCAACTTTTCGTGAAATGTGTTGCAAGAACCAAAATTGGAATACATGTTTATTTAAATAAAATAAGGCCCCATTTACACTAATACGTTTTAAAACTATTAGTAAGTTTTGAGCCCTTATTCTAGGCATGACTGTGGCCAAGCGGCTCATACAAAAAAAAATGGAAATCTCCTTTACCACCTCCTTTTCGAACCTGGTTAATGGATATGGCCTCCGTTATCCACTTGGAAAGGCTCAGATTTATCAGGTCCAATTCTTTGCTACCTGGGAACCCTTTCTTAGATACTTAGACCTGAAACGTGTTCTATCCAAATCCAGCACCCCTCATGAAAACTGACTGGCACATTACCTTATAGGACTTTTTAATGTGTAACACTATATTTTGTATCCCCAACAGCTAAACCCACAAGTATGGCAATTAATATATGTACCTGCAAAATATGTATACTCTGAGACAATATTGTTTGTTTGTTTTTGTTTTTCTGTTGTACTTAAAAAACCTTAAAATAAATGTAAAAAAATAAATAAAATGCATAAGTTTTGCTATGGTTACGCCTTCCGTGCACACTATGTCTGAGTTTTTGAGCGCCGAAAATGGAGCGTTTTGAAAACGCTGGAGAGGCCGTTTTCATTTTAAAACGCTGCTGCTCCTTGTCAGTGTGGATGGGGGGAAACGGAGACATCTGAAAATGGAGGCAGGGCTGCAGACATTCACCTGATTGGGGCTTTTTCCTCAATATTAAGTAGCCTACACAAAGTTCAGTCTTGCATCCTCTCCTTGTAAGTTCAGACTATGCAAGTTTGATATGGAAAACAGACTCCCGATGTCACATCGGGTAAATCTTCAAAGGCAACAGTGTACTTTAAAACCTCATTCACATCACCCTGGATTCGCGGTTTCATTTTCAAAACAATAAAATTAAAACATGATATGAGGAACTGCCTATTTTTATTTTTATATCAACTTAAACACCAAAAATGTTGAGGCATCGTGTATCTACATATTTATATGACCGTCATCGTCACTGTAGGCATATTTGTAACAAAACGGAGCCTATACCATTACTGCCTACTTTCATTTTTATTGAAAATATGAAATATACCCTCTCTTTTGCTGAATATCAGTTTTAATAATCAATAATGTTCATTATAAAAGTATAACGTACAATAAGTTTATACATTATAGGAAATAAAGGCAAGCAATCAGTCAAATGTGCAGAATCAGTGTACGTGGTTACATTAATTAGTATATTAACATATCTTTGCACTCAGCCAAAACACGTTACCTGAGAACAAGTAATAGATTTAAAAGACCAAAGTTGGGGAATATGTTGCTAGATATAGACAACTAGATGAATTAAATATCACGTTTAACAAATATAGTGATACAGTACCGCTGCTCCCTATACGCAGACTACACAGGCCTCAACTCCGGAGGGGGGCACCAAAATCTAGGTTGCTCCAAAAAAATGATTACCATTAATTTAATAATACTGACATAAACTGAGCGTAAATAAAATATATATTGATAATATGTTGTTAAATACATTTAAAAAATTTGTTTTATGACGAACGCAAAAACAAACATGTGGCGTAATTTTTTTTCTTTGTATTGTACGCACATAGACGCTTACGGACGGCGCAGTCCGCTCGACTTATCTTTGCATCTGCTAGCAGCACATAATTATAATTGATGCAAGTTGCAGCTCTATGCCCGGAAAAAGACAACAGCAGTCTGGAGCCGAGAAGAGGGAAAAAAGTACAAGATGAATCGCGTGCATCACTTTCAGGTAACTATGTCTATGAATCTGAAAAAACATATTTTTGGTTGTTCAAGTAAATTAGTGAGGCTAACGTTTAACTTCGCCACAACTGCACCAAATCCGCCTTATTTGTTGTTGTTTACGTTCAATTTCTTCTATAATTACACAAACTCAATTAATTTATTAACTTGTGCAATACTTTTCAATTCTGTTTGTACACCAGCTACATACACATGCACTGCACAATTATTTCACTGTATTATTGATTATATAGTTATTATATGATATTATATAATTATATATTATATAATTATTTGCAGTTGTTTATTGTTTTGTCTATTTCTACATTTCTTATGGCTGCTACTGTCACTGAGCATTTCGTGATCAGTGTTGCCAGATGTAGCTGACTGATTTCAGGCCAAAAGCTATCCAAAACCCGCCGAAATGCAAATTCAAAACCGCCCAATCTGGCAACAATGTTCGTGATGTGTGTGTGTGTGTGTGTGTGTGTGTGTGTGTGTGTGTGTGTGCGGTCCTTTACTGACAGCCATGTGTGTGGATCTTGTCACAAAATGCAGCGAAAAGTCCTACATGACGGTAATAGTTTGATTGCGGTGTTTACTTCAATAATGCCACTAATATAAGCAAACTCCACATGTCTTTATTTCATTTCTGTTTAGTTCAGTTATGACTTTAGTCAGATTAAGGTCATCAAAAATCACTGTTTACATGGTGACTCTTAATCAGAGTATTGTCTTAATCGTATTAAAATCATATTAAAGTATTGTTGCCCATGTAAACATCCTCAATGTTCTACTCAAACACACCGCCAGGGCTCTGCAAACTTGGATTTGCGAAGCAGCATTTTCT
>CAIGQZ010001210.1:5839514-5850127 GCA_903798205.1 Danio tinwini
CAAATTCCTTGTGTGTGTGAAGCACACTTGGCAATAAAACTGATTCTAATTCTGATTCAAATTAATAATTTGGCAAATAATTTGATTACTGATGTCCATGTAAACACAGTCACTGTCTTTCTCCCCTGCGTCTGTGTGTTTGTTTTGCCTCCAGTGTTGCCAGATGTAGCTGATTTTTTACAAGCACAATCGCATTCAAAACCACCCAATGTGGCAACACTGTTTACCTGGCCTCTGTGAAAATCAGCACGTGCCCAAATGGAAGCTCCCATATTTGCAAAATCTTCCCTCTTTCCCTCCCTCGACATTCCCACCTAAACAGAGCTGGACACGCCCACTTTCCTGACTTTTTCCAAACTAGAGGTGTGAAAACACCCTGCTGAGACAGGGGGGTTTCATGGCCCTTTAAGGAATATGAACTATATTTTTTCATACTTTTGACAATATTTATATTTATATTAGATTTAACTAAGGCCATGTGCAAATGTACATGGGTATTTTTATAAACTGAAAAAAAATCTTTGTCCACATGAAAATGCACTGTGATGCATGTTAAGGGCAGGCCGAACAGGTGGCAATAATTGTTATACTGGGTTCACACCGAATTAAGTATTTATGTTAGTACATTGCATACAAGTTATACAAGTCAGAGGTGGTGCTAATGACTGAGTATGCGATTTGTTTGCAGTGAATGTGCTGAATTAACCTCAATCGCATCATTGGTGTGAACCCAGTCGTATTGGCCAATCAGAAATGAGAAAACAGCGAGCACACTGACATCATGAGGCGAAAAACTCTTGCTGTACACTACCTGACAAGTCTTTTTGTTGATCCCAGTTGTAAGAGCAAAAATAAATAACAACTTGACTTCTAGTTGATCATTTGGAAAAGTGGCAGAAGGTAGATTTTTCAGATGAATCATCTGAACTGCATCATAATCATCACAAATACTGCAGAAGACTTATTGGAACCAGCATGTACCCAAGATTCTCATAGAAATCAGTCAAGTTTGGTGATGGAAACATCATGGTTTAGGGTTATATTCAGTATGAGGGTGTGTGAGAGATCTGCAGACTGAATGGCAACATCAACAGCCTGAGGTATCAAGACATGTGTGCTGCCCATTACATTACAAACCACAGGAGAGGGCAAGTTCTTCAGCAGGATAGCGCTCCTTCTCATACTTCAGCCTCCACATCAAAGTTCCTGAAAGCAAAGACGGTCAAGGTGCTCCAGGATTGGCCAGCCCAGTCATCAGACAGGAACATTGTTGAGCATGTCTGGGGTAAGATGGAGGAGGCATTGAAGATGAATCAAAATAATCTAGATGAACTCTGGGAGTCCTGCAAGAACGCTTTCTTTCCTATTCCAGATGACTTTATTAACAAGTGACTTGAGTCATTGCAGAGATGTATGGATGCAGTCCTCCAAGCTCATGGGAGTCAGACGCAATATTCATTCTTTTTCCACTGCACCATGACTTTATATTCTATACTATGCATTATTTCTGTTAAGAGACAAGACTTTTGTCTAAGCAAAGTCAGACCTTACTGTCCTAATTAAATCATTAAAAATCAAGGCATGTTGGCGCCAGTGGTGTAGTGGTTAGTGTGTTGACATGCACTCTGGTGCTCACGGCGACCTGAGATCTATTCCCGCCTATGTCCTATGCCGATCCTTCCCCTCTCTCTGCTCCCCATGCATTTCTGTCAATTCTCTCTACTGTCCTATCTAATAAAGGTGAAAACCCTGAAAAAAATAATGAAAAAAAGGCATGATCATATTTTTTGGGTTAAAATAGATGTAATTAAGGGTGTCACGGTGATGCAGTGGGTAGCACGATCGCCTCACAGCAAAAAGGTCGCTGGTTCGACCCCCGGCTGGGTCAGTTGGCATTTCTGTGTGGAGTCTGCATGTTCTTCCTGTGGGTTTCCTCCAGGTGCTTCGGTTTCCCCCAACAAGGCCTAAGACATGCGGTATAGGTGTAAAAGAGTATATATATGGGTGTTTCACAGTGTTGGGTTGCGGCTGGAAGGTCATCCGCTGCGTAAAACTTGGATGGATGAGTTGTCGGTTCATTTCACTGTGGCGACCCCTGATTAATAAAAGGGACTAAGCCGGGAAAAAAATGAATGAATGAATGAATAAGCGTAATCTAGAGGCCTTTGCCTTTTATATAAGCCACTTCTGATACCACATGATCGACTATGTAAGAGTCTAAATTATCACATGCATTTGTTTATATGGCAAAAGATGTCTTTCACCAAAGAAGGTCCATGCTGACTCCAGGCAGATACTGATAAGATCAGGGCCTGTTGTGTGGACTTTGGGGGTTTTACAATGTGGTCACATGTTGATTGGTCAGTTTGAATGTCTCAGTATTTGGGCTTTAGTCACATGGTCAAGAAAGATACAAAATAGCTGGTAAACTTTGCTCTGGCTCTTTTCCTGGTCTGTTCTCTTCCTGGTCTGCTTCTCTCCTGTTCTGCTCCTCAGCTGCTCTGGAGGTTATCTTCTCTGGCTCTGCTGCTCCCAGGCTCTTTGAGGCCTAGTTACTCACTCTGTCTCTCTCTCCCTCCCCCTGTCTCTCTCTTTCTTAGGTAACTTTAAATTTACGTATAAGCTGGGTACAATTTATATCATATGTTTTTATCATTTGATGTTTTATCATTTTATACAGTTATTTGTAACTAATTCAGTTGTAACCATAGAGAATTATTGTCATTAAATCATCTCATTTTCAAGTATTTGTGAATTACTTTTGATTTATCATCAACACTTAATTGCTCCATATTGTAATACAATACAATCACATAATATCAACGCTCTCCCACATTTTAAGCTATTAATGTTTCCCTTATTTCCGTTTTTGGTATAAGATTGCAGAAGAATGGTTTGACTAGAAATGTACAGTTTTTTACCATCATGCTGATAACCTTTTAGTCGCTGGGCAGAACTACAGTTCGAACCGCTGTGGTCAAAATACCATTATACAACTAGAAGTCAAGTTATTACTGTATTTGTTGTTCCTAAAACGTGGATGGAGACTTTTGTCAGGTAGTTGTAGTTCACACGACCACTTTGTACCTGGAGTTTTGGAAAATCTACAGAGTTTTCAGAGTTTTCTCCTGCTTATAAGTTTTTGTGCATACAAACAGCCACAGCGTATGGAAAAAAGGTTGGTTTTGAAAACACCCATGTTCATGTGAACAGGACCTAAAACCACAACAAATGCTAACAGAAAACGTTCAAAATATATACAAAACAAAACAAAAAAAACAATAAAAGCACAATATTAAAATGACACTTTGACAACCGCATCCATCACCCAGGCATGCTTTACAGTCTTCACATAAAAGAAAAAGTGCTAGTTGTGCACAATTGGGAATATTGATAATGGATTCCTCTATACTGGAACAACCCACAGACACATGTCCGTATGATCAGCCAATCACAGTGCACAATCTGCTGTAAGAACGGAGGTCACTGAAGCCTGTTTCTCTTTATTAGGCCTGCTCATCATCATCACTATCATCATTATCAGAGCCCTGAAACATTGATAACCTCTCAACCATGGATGACCATCTACCCTTAAAGCTCTGCATTATTAAAGATGCTTTAGCCATACAATTAGAATTAGCATTCAAGAGCCGACTGAGGCTTTTAAGCTTCATCTTTCAAAGTTTTTTTGTTCCGTCAACAGGCAAATGTCCTTTTCTGTAAGATACTGTGAATAATACAGGTTGAATGAATAAATGAATGATACATGTTGAATTAACATTAAGTATTTACTTTCGCTTAAGCCACTTTATATTACATAGTTTTTACACTGTAAAAGGTTTGTTTCCACACAATTTCTTCATGTTGCCCGACACAAATCGATTAAGTTAACTTAATTGTTTTTACAAATTTAAGTGGATTGAACATAAAACAATTAACTTGCCCTCCCTAAACAAAAACAATTACTCAAAAAAAAAAAGGCATTAACTGTTTGTTCATTCATTCATTTTCTACCGCTTTTCCAGGGCAGGGTCGCTGGGGCAGCAGTTTTTGGAGAGAACTCCAGACTTCCCTCTCCCCAGACACTTCCTCTAGCTTCCCCGGGGGTTCCCGAGGCATTCCCAGGCCAGCTGAGAGACATAGTCCCTCCAGCATGTCCTGGGTCTTCCCCAAGGCCTCCTCCTGGAGGCACAAGCCTGGAACCCCTCCCTAAGTAGGCGTCCAGGAGGCATTCAAAAACAGATGCCCGAACCACATCAGCTGACTTCTCTCGATGTTTGCTCCGAGCTCCTCATGAGTGACAGTGCTTCTCACCCTATCCATAACGGTGTGCCCTGCCACCCTGCGAAGGAAACACATTTCGGCCGTTTGTATCCAAGATCTTGTCCCTTCTGTCATGACCCAAAGCTCATGACCATAGGTGAGATTAGGAATGTAGATTGACAGGTAAATTGAGAGCTTTGCCTTTCAGCTCAGCTCCTTCTTTACCACAACTGACCGGTACATCGAACGCATTACTGCTGCACCAATCTGCCTGTCAATCTCACGTTCCATCCTTCCCTCACTCGTGAACAAAACCCCAAGATACTTGAACTATTCCACCTGGTGTAAGGACTTTCCTCCAGCTGAAACACAATTCTTGAGTTTTCTTTGGACAACTTAATTGTTTTGTTTTCAATCAACTTAATTTTATAAAAACTAATAAGTTAGCTTAATTTCTTCAAGTTTTCTCAACACAGATCGATTGTGTGGAACCTGCAGTTTTTTACTAGGTGCTGATTTTCATCTCAGCCTTGGCAGCAAACCGCCCCAGTGCATGCTTAAGGGCCATGTCCAATGAAGCCAACAGAACTACATCATCTGCGAATAACAGAGATGAAATCCTGTGATTTCAGAACCGGACCCCTTCCGGCCCAAGGCTACGCTTATGGCTCGTTTCCAATGACTGGTACAGTACGATACGGTACTGGTCACCTTTATCAGGCTTGTGTTTCCACTGCTAATAGGGTACCAATGGTATTCTTTTGGTGGGCATGGTGTACGACAGAAAGTTGCAGTCAACGTCATTTTCGCTCGAGAAAATGTCTAAAGTAAAGCTGCACGGGTCGCTCACATATCATATGAGAAGCACTTCTCACAAAACAGATGCTTTACACACAAATACTTCTGTATAAATGTTTATTACTAACTTTACTATGAACATGAGTTGATTATAACTGCAGATCAATGACAGTGGGAAATAGCCTACTGTAACGTCTGCAATTATATAAAATAAATAAATAAATGCAACATATATGAACACATACAGACCCTTACAGTCTCTGATATGTTACCACTTACAGAAAAACTACACACAGCATACATTTAGTCCTTATTTAGGTTCAAAACAGCAGGAAATAGAGCTCAGTCAGTGCAAACCTCTGATGATTAAATGTGTCTTAATCTTCAGCAGCACGTGTAGCCTCCTGTTAGAAATTAATTCCATCATTCAGAGTTCATAATAGTCCAAAAGGTGATGATAATAGTTAAACATGACAGTTTGTTCACATTTGCTGAAAAAATAATGTGCTCCTTTTTTTCCGGCTTCTCCTTTTGTTTTTTGGCTCGTCACTCTCGTGTTTGTCAGTTTCTGACAGGATCAGGTTTCAAAAGCACGTCAATAATCAAGCGCATGTTATTATCATCAGTTTAAGAAGTTTGTTATTTCAAATAAAGAAACGCGACGAGCGCAAGCAAAAACGCAAAACCACTCGCACTTCAGACTGGCTCGTAAAAAACTACAGGGCACAGGGTAAAGTCTGCTCCTTTTTTTGGCTTTGTGGCTGTTCATCAAGACGACGACAAGGTTCATTTGAGCCCAGATCGAACAGGGCTCGTTATTATATGTTATTATATGTATATATAGTCTCTTGGCTGTGTATGAAAACATGGCGGCTCCTTTGTTTTCATTCTGGCTTGTTGCGTGAGCTCGTAACGCATCTCTGTAAACCAATAGCGTTCAGCTGCGCGTCTAGCTCTGCCTTTGGGACCCTTTTGGTACCCTTTCTCGTGTTTGGTACCCTTTTGAAAGGGTGCCGAAAAAAGTGGTACGGTAAGGTTCGGTTCGGTACGTGAGAGTGGAAACGGCCATACCTACCCGTACCAACCCATACCGACCCGTACCGTACCAGTCAGTGGAAACGAGCCAATAGAAATTCTATCCATAAAAATTGTGAACAGAACCAGTGACAAAGGGTAGCTCTGCCGGAGTCCAACATGCACTGGAAACAAGTCTGACTTATTGCTGGCAATGCCAACCAAACTCCTGCTCTGTTCATACAGGGACGAGACAATCCTGAACAGAGCACCTCAAAGTAAACATATTTAACTGAAATATTGACTTAACTGAACCACTTTAAGTCATCCTAAAGCCATAATGATGCAAAAGTAAATGACATTTTATTCTGCTGTACACTTACGTTTGGGAAGGTTTCTATGCATGTATAATAAGTGAGATACCTGGTCAAGACAGGCAGCATATAGGACAAAGAATTACATTACGTATCACAACACACATACCAACACACAAAACTTAAAATACCACATGCCACAGCTATAATCACCCTGCAGCCCAAGACCAGTTACTCACTGAAGCTAAGCAGGGCTGAGCCTGATCAGTACCTGGATGGGAGACCACATGGAAAAACTAGGTTGTTGTTCGAAGTGGTGTTAGAGAGGCCATCAAGGGCACTTAACCTCCAGTCTGTGTGCCGCAGTATAGTAAAGAGGACACTATACTGTCAGTGAGTGCCATCTTTCCTGACTCACTGTGGTGATTAAAAATCCCATGGCACTTCTTGTAAAGAGTGTCCTGGCCAAATTCCCTCAATTGGTCCTTACCCATCATGGCTTCCAAATCATCCCCAACCACTGAATTGGCTCTATTATGGTCTCTCCACTCCACCAATAGCTGGTGTCCTGTGGGTGCTGTCGCATCAACTAAGTGGATGCTGCGCACTGGTTGTGGTGTGGAGAGACCCCCCTCATGATTGTGAAGCACTTTGGGTGTATGGATACCATATGAATGGGAGTAAGGATACCATATGAATATACATTGAATAATATTCATTCATTCATTCATTCATTCATTTTCTTTTCGGCTTAGTCCCTTTATTAATGTGGGGTCGCCACAGCGGAATGAACCGCCAACTTATCCAGCATATGTTTTACACAACGGATGCCCTTCCAGCTGCAACTCATCTCTGGGAAACACCCATACACACTCATACACTATGGACAATTTAGCCAATTGAATTACCCAATTGACCTGTAATGCACATCTTTGGACTTGTGAGGGAAACCGGAGCACCCAGAGGAAACCCACGTGAACGCGGAGAGAACATGCAAACTCCACACAGAAACTGCAACTAACCCAGCCGAGGCTCGAACCAGCGACCTTCTTGCTGTGACGCAACAGCACTACCTACTGCGGCACTGTTTGCACTACCTACTGCTCTGTTTGAAATAGACGGATTTTAAAATGTTTTTAAACATAGTGATAGGTGGAACAGATTTCATATATAGTGTATCATGAAGTGTATCATGTCCAATCTTATACAATCTCCACTGGCTCCCAGTACCATATTACATTTAATTCTAAAATCTTACCTTTAAAATCACTAAATGGCTTAACTTCATCATACCTTTGTAATTTACTCACTCTCTAAACTCTCGCTTCTTAAATCTCGCTTAATTTTACAATAATTAAAGGTGTCGTATGTAAGTTTGACACCCAGTGGTTGAACTAGGTGTTGCATTCCTGGATCAAAACACACGCAAGCGCAGGTTGCCAGATTGAGGACCTCAAAACACACGCAAGCGCAGGTTGCCAGATTGAGGAGCAACAGGAGAGAGCCTAACTATCGAGCCCAAAGGTTGATTTAAGTCGTGTAATAAATAAAAGCAACAGCATGTGATAGAAGGAATATTTTCCATATAAAAAGGAGTTTTTGTTCTAATTAAAACCTGCAATGTATATTTTAGAAACAACTATTTCTCACAGCTGAACAACAGAAAACTAACAATGATCACCGCAGGTAGGGCTGGGCGATCTATTTCTTTTCATAAAGTTTCATGATTTGTTTTTATTGTGTAACTAGTCAACTTTAAACATAACAACATGACTGAAGTAACATTCTCTTTATAAGTAACTTGAAAAAACATCTGGTTAAGGAACATTGTATTTTTAATGGCCATGCCATACATAAATTGGTCAACAAGGTGTAGCTTATTACGTTCCTTCATAGAGTGCCGTACTCTCACAAGTGAGCGGTTAATTAGGCGCGCCATCATGTGGTCGGACAATATTGCCTCTTAATTATTCTGCCATTGGTGCAATTATAATGTATCTTAATATTTTTATTTTTAAAAATTGTGATACGTTGATTTAATAAAAAATTTAATCGTCTTAAAACGTAAATTCGAATTAATCTAATTAAAAAAAACGAAAGAATCGCTCAGCCCTAACCGCAGATACACCTCATGTGCTTTATTCAGTGCTAAATGCTAACAACGTGAGTTTGAATGCTATTTTACATGACATTTATTATTGCCATACTACTGAAAGCAGCAGCAGATAGTTCACCTCAGATCTCGAAAATAAAATCAAGCGTTTGAAACTGAACTTTAGATCAGTGATTCAGCATGTACATTTAATAATGTTAAAGAAGTTTAATATGTATTAATCAGATTATAAACCTTACCATTTCGCTGGAGTGCAGTGAGTGCACTATTCTGTGCTTCTGAATGGCTGTATCTAAATTTCTGTCGTGTTTCATCTGGTGCAAACAGCCAAACTGCTCATCACTACAAATCTAGTCACATAGCGTATTGTAAGGACACGGGGTTACAATGTATCCTGCTTACCTAATGTTTATGCTTGTAATATTTATATCATTTGCTAATTAATAACCACCTCATATAAAACTCTAAATCTATGTCTCTTTTTGGAGTTTGCTACTGTCCACCGGAGGTCACATTTTCGGTCGCTGACACATACTCAGAGCCTTCATAACTGAATGAATGAAATACATGGTTTTCCATCAAGGCAACCCGGGGTGCTGTTCTATTGTCTTTGTTATGCCTTTCATGTATTATTAGTTTGCCATTTTCTCTACTCTTTTCTTGTTTTTCTTTGTTCTACTTTTGTTGTAAAGCATCCCTGAGCACTGGAAAGGTGCTATATAAAAATAACATTCATGTCTATAATATAGTTATGTCAGAAATTGTTATTTAATTCCAAGAAATTGTAGATTATGCAGGCCTTAAACTGCAATAAAACAGCACAAAAGTTATAGTATGTGATTATGAATGTACTTTTGCTGACAGAGGCTGATTTCCTTCTGGTTCCTTTAAAAGTTCACAATCGGATCTGTGGTCCTGTCTGTCTGCATTCAGATCATGTCATGACCCAGTGGAAAACTCTCCTCTCTCTGATCCAGGAGATTCACGTGCATTTAATGCTTAATTGACATTATGAACTGCAGGTGGAAGCTAAATTGAATCACACTGCAATCTGAGTGCACACACACACTGCTGAGTGGACAAAGTCTGATCATTAAACAACTTCCCAAAGTTATGAGCACTGGCCATGATTTCATTATGGTAAAGTTAGATCAAGAAACAACATGTGCAAACTTACAGTCCAGAATCTTCAAAACATGAATCTTATTATTGCTCCATTATTCTTAAAGCGAACAAATACAGATTATTATATTATCAAATTATTATATATTAAAATATTATAATAATATATATTATAATAAACAAGTTTTAATAGCTAATTTCTAGTAGCTAATTTATTTTGTCTTTGCTATTATGACACACAACGGTTATTTAAGCAAGTCATTGTATAACAGTGGTTTATTCTGTAGACAATCAAGAGAGGAAAAAAATTAAGAGGGCTAATAATATTGACCTTAGGAGTTCTTACAATTTTAGTATGTTACTAAAATTGTAAGAAATTGTAATGTTAAAGTTAAAAAGAAATGAGACTTTCTCCAGGAGTACATGTTGTTTCTCTGTTTAAGTCAGCATGAAACAAAGTAAGTTTATCCTTTTCTCCCCAATTGTGATGTAATGATGGTTATAACCTAATTGAAATGATTTCATCTTTGAGAACTGATTATATTGTTGGAAGACTGGTACTGCTTACAAAAACCGGGAGAATTTGAATGCCAGTTTACACAGGAAAACTGTCCACTGGAATCACTGTGAGCAGTCTTTGCTGCAGAAAGTTTTCAGATGCTCGATGATGACAAGCACAAGGAGCTACATTTTATAGATGGAATTGTGTCATATTCATTTGAAACACTGCCCCCGGCGAAGGCAGGACAGAAATAAGACATGCCCTAAAAAAAGTGATAGCCCTGCCCTTTCGGCACTAATAGCCTTACCCTAAAGAAATGAGAGTTCCGCCCTAAAGGCACTAATAGCCCCACCTTAAAGATCTGGAATAAAACTGATAACCCTGCCCCTAAAGGCACTGATAGTTTTGCCCTAAAGAACTAATAGTCCTGTCCTAAAGGAACTGATAGCCCCACCCTAAAGAACTGATACCCCCACCCTAGACAACA
>CAIGQZ010001210.1:5850137-5871869 GCA_903798205.1 Danio tinwini
GACTGATAGTCCCACCCTAAAGGCACTGATAGCCCCACCCTAAAGAAATGATAGTCCAGCCCTAAATAACTGATAGCCCCGCCTTAAAGTTTTATCTCTGCCTAACTTTTGCCTAACTAATGGTACTGATAGCCCCGCCCTAAAGGCACTGACAGCCCCGCCCTAAATGACTGAGAGTCCCGCTCTAAAGGCACTGATAGCCCCACTTTAAAGAAAAGATAGTCCCGCCCTAAAGCTCTGAAAGCACCACTCTAAATAGGTGTGTTCGACATGAAGCACAGCTGCAGCCGGTGATCAACGAGATAAGCAGAGCACAGGCGGGGGCGGAGTTGAAAACGGAGCCGTCAAGACGGACAGTCGGACACTTCAGGGTTCAAAGTTGCGGCAGTCATGATGACCGATCGCATGGCGTCATCATCATTTTTTTATTTTTTATTTATAACAACAAAAGATTTACAAATAAAACACAATACAGTCTCTACAAACTATAGTTCATTTTAAACAATAAGGGCATTATGAATTAAATATATTACAAACACATGAGAGAAATAAGGGGAAACGAGAGGGTAATATAAAAATAAAAACGAACAGGCCTATTAAATACAAAGCAATAAGCACAAATTCTAGGAGTTTAAACATCACTCTTTAGGCTAATACTTCTTGTTTCAATATGCTAAAAAGGGGTTTACATTTATTTACATTATATATATAAAACTTTCCAATATATATTAGTGTCAAACCCAAACCCAAGGTGTTTTGATTAATTTATACAATGATTATGATTATTTTGGATAATGAAAACATTTTTACAAAAGCACTTTAATCCAAAAAGATTGAAAAAAAGGACATTACTAAAATAAGTGAGCCACACTTTAAATAGAAGTTTCCCAGAAAGAGCAGGTATAAACGGCTAGACAGGAAATAAATATATTTTATAATCCTAAAAATCATTTTATAATTATTTAATTAAATAGTTCTTCAACTTAATTTGTTAAGAAACATTTAGGGTGTCAGAATCCATGCTGATAATTATTTTATTACAAGTCTGTAAGACTTATTTGAGTTAATATTTAGGTTATTTACTAAAATATATAATTTAAATTGTTTATGGAGCTGAATGCAGTAAATAGTCTGTATAAAAAAAGCTTGAAAATAAACCTCTGCAAACAAGCTAGCCTTTATAACCAGATTATTTAACAAAAGACGATACTGCAGTAAAATATTTGTAGTCTTTTAATAAGCATGACGTGTACAAGGTAGAGAGGGTATGAAAAGTTAATTGTTTGTTTTGAAATTTGTGAGATGGAGTTTGTCCAATAATAAACCTGAATCACAGGTGGTTATTGTCGTCATGCGGTGAACTCGACCAATGATGTAATATCGGTGTCGTCATCAGAGCTCGTGCAGCCGCTATTCAGATGCTGCACCGGCTGAGTCAGTCGTCTGATCTCGGAGTGCTGTCGTGGTACTTTGATGCCACATGTGACAGTCACATGATGTCGGTGCAGCATCAATCCGGACAAAATTTCTAACCAGCGTGCACCGCTTTAAGACAGATTTCGATTGATCTGTGCAGCGATGCATGAAGTCGAAAGCACCTAATAACCGCCTTAGTTTTATTCCCAGCCTAAATAACTGATAGTCCCGCTCTAAAGGCACTGATAGCCCGACCCTAATGAAATTATAGTCCCTCCCTAAATAACTGATAGCCCCGCCCTAAAGGCACTGATAGCCCGACCCTAATGAAATTATAGTCCCACCCTAAATAACTGATAGCCCCGCTCTAAAGGCATTGATAGTCCCTCCCTAAAGCCACTGATAGTCCCACCCTAAAATCACTGATAGTCCCTCCCTAAAGAACTGATAAGCCTTTCCTAAATGACTGATAGGCAGTGGTGGAAAGAGTACTGAAAAATTATACTCAAGTAAAAGTACCATTACTTGCCTAAAAATGTAGTGCGAGTAGAGTAAAAGTATCTGCTGTAAATAGTAGCCCTTTCAAAAGTACTCAAGAGCAGTGAGTAGTGAGTATTAAGCTGTGAAAAGCTGATGTGTTTACATGTAATTTGTGCATGTGTGTGTAAACGTAACATTCTGTAGTGCATTTAGTTATTGCCCAGCAGGCAAACAACATCATGAGACATTAATATTAGGTTAGATTTAGGTTGTAATTTCAGGTGACTAAAATAATTGTCAAGCCAGCAGCTAAGGACAACATTATTTTGATGTCCAATAATGACGTCAAATGACGTTGATATTTGGTTGATTTTAGGTTGTTAGAAAGTGATCAAATCCAGCTTTGAGCCAACATCTTAAACCAACGTCATATTGACGTCAAATACTGACATTTATTCATCAGGTACGGCAACCAAAATCCAACGTCTGATAGACGTCATAGGGCTAACGTTCACACAATGTCAAGCTCTAACATCAATAGACGTTGATATTTGGTTGGTTTTAGGTTGAATATTAGATATTGATGTTGGCCTGACGTTAAGTTCTGACGTCAACCCGATTTTAATTTCCAAACAAAATGCAGCTTCCCCATGACATTAGGGTTCGTCAATCAGACGTCATGTTGATGTCCTGTGCCTGCTGGGTGTTTAAGGCCATTTCGGTCATCATACAGTAAACATCCGTCATCTTCTCATCAGTGACATGCATCTAAATGGTCTCTGGGTCAATGCGCGTAAAGATTTTAAACATCTTCATGGACACTTTTAATACTTCCAAACAGTTTGCTGCTATTATAAAGTGCACACGTCTTGAGGTAGTTCATTATGATGTGATTTACCTTCTTTGGTATGTGTGATTTGATTGGTCAGAAATCTCAGGACTGATTTTTATAATCCCCATGGACAAGAAAAATAGTGACTGCAGGTTAAAAAGTAGTGGAATAAAAGTACAGATACTGTAATTCCTGAGGAAAAACTACTCAATTGCAGATTTGGGTATTTGCAATTAGTTACGTTACACCACTGCTGATAGACCCACCCTAAAGGCACTAATAGCTCCTCCTTAAATGACTGATAGCCCCACCCTAAAGAAATTCCATGTTACCAGAGGTAAAGAAAAGTTGAGGAGGGAATATTAATATTATTCCCTATTTAAAATATTACTTAAATAATAAAGTGCAAGATACTTTGTTCATAACAAGCACTACTATACATACAGAAATAAGAAGAGTAAATTTAGATTTTCATGCTGACTTTTTATATATCCCTTGGGAAATTTGGCAAGATGCATTGTGGGATTACTTGCACTATGGTTTCGGACCCCACAAATGGTTCTCTGCCTCAAATGGTTTTTCTTTTATTTATTTATTTATTTTTACATGTACTGAACCATGAAAATACCATGTGTTCATGTGCAAAATACCATCCTACATAAATATGCTAATCTCACTGTAAAATTCTACGTAGGCCTATATGAAACTGCAGTTGCTTGGAATGTCAAGCATTTCAATGAATTTAGCGGCACCTGCTGGTCAGAATGATTCACTACAGCAGAACAACTGTAGACCAATTAAATAGAGTAAATATGCGAACTAGAAGTTATTTGAGAGATAAAATTATGTTTTGGCTGCATTTTAATACAAATTAAATACGCAAAAGCTCACCCAAAATTAAATCAGGACAAACTCCTCTCACTCAACATTCATTTAGCCCGAGGGGTCTGACATCTAAGCTCGAGACAACAGTACTCATAAGCCAACTATACAAATATTGCTGTGAAATATACTGAAATATTTAAACTTTCAGTGGGGACAGTTGCAGCAACACTTATTCCTCCTACACTCTCAGAAATAAAGGTACTGCGAGTTGTCACTGGTGTGGTATACCTTTTCAAAAGGTACAAATTTGTACCTAAAAGGTCCATATTAATACCTAAAAAGTACAAAAGTGTTCCTCTTAAAATTTTTTGGTATAAATATATATACTTTTGTGGTACCAATATGGGCCCTTCAAGTACAAATGTGTACCTTTTAAAAAGGTACCACCCCAGTGACAGCTCTCGTACCTTTATTTCTGAGAGTGTACACATTCTCAGTTAAAGCCTTCCTCCGTCTGACACTAAAAGAAATTAGCATTAGGTGAGCATTCCTTCAGTATAAAACAAACCTTGAGCTAAAAAATAAATCGAGCTCAGAATATTTCTCACTGTCTAAAATGTATTTCTGAAGTATTATTCACTCATAATTTAAGTCACATGTTTTGTTTTAGCTTAAAAATGTATAGTTGGAGTGTTAAAGCTATTGTATCTAGCTAGCAAGTTCAATCATAGCTGACAGATGTATGTGTCCCTTATTTTTTTTACATTAATGTTATATTAACATAGTAATTTCATTACAGTTTCATTGTAACTTCATTTCAAACAATTAACTATTTGCGGCGTCAGGGTGGCGCAGTGGCTAGCACTATCACCTTACAGCAAAAAGGTTGCTGGTTCGAGCCCCGGCTGGGTCAATTGGCATTTCTGTGTGAAGTTTGCATGTTCTCCCTGTGTTCGCGTGGGTTTCCTCCGGTTTCCCCCACAAGTCCAAAGACATGGGTGAATTAGGTATAGGCTTGTCCATAAAGCACGTGTGTGAATGGGTGTGTGTGTGGATGTTTCCCAGTGATGGGTTGTAGCTGGAAGGGCATCCACTGCATTAAATGTGCTGGATAAGTTGGTGGTTCATTCTGCTGTGGCGACCCCAGATTAATAAAGGGACTAATCCGAAAAGAAAATGAATGAATGATTTAACTATTTGATTAATGAATTAACTTCAAAGTACAAATTAGTTGTTTAGTAAAGGCTCAGTCTAGTTTTTTAATAAAAATATTTTGATAATTGACCAAAAAAATGGTTGGTACTTGTTGTAGTAAAGTTCACGGCCACCTGGCCGCCGGTAAGAAGGAGGCGGAGAACCGACAAACTTTTAAATAAGTATGTATTAATAAAAGGGACGGCAGCTCCTCACGGAGACTGAGACTGCCGTCTAAACCAAAACAAATTGAAAGCAAAAGTAAAACAATATGTCCGAGCCCGGTCCTCTCCCTCTCTCTCCTCTGCCATCGTTCCTCCTCTTATAGTCCAGAGCTCCTTCCGTGGGATTGGAGGCAGGTGCGCGCGACAGGTGTTTCTCATCTGTGGCGGGCCTTGTTTCGCTCCCACGGCTCTCGGCCACGCCCCCTCGCTACACTTGTTCTTTTACTAGTCTGTCCTCATATCAATTTAACAGTTTAACCTATTTAAATGTAGGCTAGTCTGTAGGCGGCACGGTGGCTCAGTGGTTAGCACTGTCACCTCACAGCACGAAGGTCGCTGGTTCGAGTCCTGGCTGGGCTAGTTGGCCTTTCTGTGTGGAGTTTGCATGTTCTCCCTATGTTGGGTTTCCTCCAGGTGCGTTGGTTTCCCCCACATGTCCAAACACATGTGCTATAGATGAATTGAATAAACTAAATTGGCCATAGTGTATAAGTGTTTGTGAATGAGAGCGTACAGGTGTTTCCCAGTACTGGGTTGCAGCTGGAAGTAAAACATTCAATTCAATTCAATTTACCTTTATTTGTATAGAGCTTATACAATGTAGATTGTGTTAAAGCAGCTTCACATGGAAGTTTATAGTGAATTGAAACAGTGTCAGTTCAGTTTTCAGTGTTTAAGTTCAGTTCAGTTTAGCTCAGTTCAGTGTGGTTAATAATCACTACTGAGAGTCCAAACACTGTGGAGCAATTCCATCGATGCGCAGCTCTACAGATCCCGAACCATGCAAGCCAGTGGCGACAGCGGCGAGGAAAAAACTTCACCAATTGGTGAAAGTAAAGATTAAAAAAAAACCTAGAGAGAAACCAGGCTCAGTTGGGCATGACCATTTCTCCTATGGCCAAATGTCTTGCCAAACATATGCTGGAATAGTTGGCGGTTCATTGCGCTGTGGTGACCCCTGATAAATAAGGACCTAAGCTGAAGGAAAATGAATAAATGAATAAATCTGTTAACAAATAAAAAATAAGAATTTCAATCTGATGTTTTACAATTTTTTTAATTTTAATGAAAGAAAATTCAGGGGCTCAGTTGCAACGTTTGACTGTCTGTTTAAGTGTAAATTCTACATATATTAATGTACACAACATGTTATAGCAATGGGTATCAGATTGATATGGGTTTCATATTAACATTTTAATATGTTGTTTCCCAGTGATGGGACTGGTGTTTCTTAGTGATGGGTTGCAGCTGGAAGGGCATCCGCTGTATAAAACATATGCTGGATAAGTTGGCGGTTCATTCCGCTGTGGTGACAACAGATTAATAAAGAGACAGAGCCAAAAAGAAAATGAATAAATGAACCAGCGGTCCTTACATTTTTACCAGCCCCCTTAACAACATCAACACCCAAGACATTTCGAAATATTTGTACTTTTTTTTTACTCGTATCATATTTCTGTGTCAATAATGTTGGCGTTCAAAAACAATATTTAGCATTGTAATTGCTTTTGTGTTTATCTGTAAGAAGGATTTGTGTTAAAATGGCACAATACAGAATATTGAATAAATTATGATAGTATATGATCTTTTGATCTCCTGAAAAAAGACTCCTCTGTATGTATTTTCATAAAAAATACTAACTAATCTAACATTATTAGTCATAACAAAGGCTATATATTTAAAATATATTAATTTTAAGAAAATCTCCCAGCCAATGTAATTTTCTGTTACAGACCAACCCGGTGTCTACATTTAAAGAACGAAAATTAAAATGTAATATGATTATTATTTTGATGGATAAAGCAAGAACAAGAAGTGAAAGACATTTTAAACCACACTAGGTTTACAAATTAAGCTTTTTTGGTGGGTAGCAGTGTGATGTGGCTGTATATTGGCCATTCATTATTTTTTACAGTCATTGATATCGGCACTGGAGGGAGGTATGCGTTGGCATGAGGCCACAGGCTGACTGAAGTTAAAAGGGCTCATTTTCAGTTTATTTGGGCCAAAGAAAATGGAGGAAAAACTAGTGTAAATTTGGCAGGAGCACCCGTGTCTGTTTGAGTGTCATGTAAGCAATATCACAACCGGGTCAAAAAAAAAAAAAAGTACAATTTCTATCCCATTAAAAGATTTCTTTCTCGTTATGTAGTTAATAACAAAATATATACTACAGGTTTTTAGTTATGAGCAGGCCCGGATTAAGTATTCAGAGGCCCCTGGACACAATGCCTTGGAGCCCCCTGGCCACATTCTTGTAGTTGAATTAAAAAATAAGATGAATATAATATTATTTAAAAAAATAATGAATCTATGATGTATTGTTTGCATTTTTTTTAAATAAATTATATACAGTACATTTATTTCTACACTGTAAAAAACCCCATAATTTTACAGTTTATTTCCGGCAGCTGGTAATTTAATGTCCATTATTTTACAGTAAATTTCTGTAATTAAATGCCGTTATTTGACTTTTTTAAATAAACCGTAAAATTACAGATTTTTTTTGCAGTCTACAAAAGATTTAACTTGTTTTTAAAGCATTTAAAGCATACTTAAAAAAAATAAATACTAATACAACTAGGGAAAATAAATAGATTATATTATACCTGTTCAAGTTCACTGAAGAAGTACTAAATAATTATATTTCAGGGTATTTTTATGTATAACTTCTACAAACTTATAATGCATACGATTTGCATATAACACCTCTCCAGTCCAGTTCTATGAATCTGAGTCCTCCATAATACACACACTTATTAATGTTTCCTATTTGTCTTCTTCGTGATGAAGAGTAAAATCTGATATGTAGTGGGCAAAAAAAGAACGTGTTTATCAGACGCTGGATTCAAACCGGGTTTATAATCTTTCATGTCAGAATATATTGCCATGCGCTTTACGAACTAAGCCACTCACGCTATCTGATGTGCTCATTACTTATGTTGTCTCTGTCAATCAAACGGTGATGGGCGTGAATCATTCAAGCTTATTCCAACGAGGTGTGCTATTTGCTCTTCGTCTAAATAGACACTCCAATATCGGCATTCCCCCCCCCCTCGCAGCGGGCCCCAAGTGCGCACAAGTGCCCATAATGCTCATTGGTTAATCCGGCTCTGGTTATGAGACGTAGTTTGAACAAAGTTGTTGGTTATTGTAAAGTCTTGCAGTGTAAACAAAGCACAGACGAAACGCTAGCCCAGATAGTCATGTTGTGTGAAGACATCTGTGACACGACTCCTATAAAAAAAATCACGCAGTCTGATCTTGGCATTAGTGTCCCACCAGTGGAGAGGGGTCTGGATGCAGACCTGGTGCAGTGCAATCTGAGCTGCATCCAATGCTTTTTTTTTAATGCGCTCACCTAACCCCACCCCTAACCCTACCCGTCACAGTGACATCACTCACTCCATTGAATGCATTGTGTTGGACATTGCATTGCTGAGTGATGCACACTAGTATTTGATGCAATTCCAAGTGGACTTGTTCAGCTCTCATCTGGCAATTTATCCTCTGAATCAAGTCTATTACATACTAATCAGTTAAGTATCAATGGTGTGAAAATTACAGACTATAAATTTAATAACTGTTACATTAAAAAGTTATGCAGAACCACATTGTTGCACAAAAGCAAATCTTTTTGGAATTCCTTAATTGAGCAGATTGAGTGGAAAAAAGTTTGGAACTTACCTAGTAAATACGGTCTCGCCAATAAAGTTACAGAAGTGACATATAAATGAATGCATTTAATTTATCCAGTGAAACAAGTTGTTTTGTGAATTAGAGGAGGAATCGATAAAACACCTGTTTTTTGAATGCACATATACCCAAATGTTTTGGATTGATGTTGAATATCTTATATTTAAACTTACAAAATTAAAAATTCAGTTTTCTTGTGAAGAATTTTTTTTGGTATACAATAATAATTACAAAACTTGAGCAAAATTTGTTTATTAATTTAAATGATAATACATGGGAAGTAACGTGTACACAAACAAAAATGGTCTAATGATATGCCTAATATTTATTTGTTTAAAATTGATCTTAAGCATTATATGGAAACCCTAAAAGACACAAAAAACAAAAAAAAGCTATAAGGATGTATGCAATTTTGGAATCGTTTTTTTATGCAAATTGTTTGTAATTTATATATATCCCCTGTAATTTTATTTATTTATTTTTTTTATTTTTTACTTTGTACTGATTTGTTCCTTTGATGTGGAAAAATGTAAGCATTGTATTCCTCCTTTTTTTGTATGCTATTGTTCTTATGCAATAATAATAAAAAAATAATAATAAAAATTCCTGAGTGATGCAATCTCAGCTTGCATTATAAAAGGTTGCATCCAGACACTATTGCACCAGTGACGATAAACAGCCACATCACACTGCTACTCAAGTGATATTGTGTTTATACAACAGTTTGATGCCATAATAGCGTATAAAAAGAAAATCAAATACGAAGAGTGTAACAATCCTTTTATATGAGAAACTACTTCCTCCATTCATTCACATCTGCAGCTGACGTCAGAACAGCAGAAGCTGTTAATTCACCAAAGTCACTTTAGAGCTACAGTAGTGTTTGAATGATTCTCTAGCGTAATGTTTAAAGAGATGACAAAACAGGTGATTTCACTCACATTTTAAGATTATAAAGCTGAGCAGCATGAAATGCCATCAGTCTACAGAGATTTCCAAGTATTTCTCTGTTGCAATCAGGAGATCACAATAACTAACCCTGAAAAAGCCAAAACAACGCAATCACTACCAGGTTACTGTTGTGTTTGTCATAAGGAAAAATGCTAAACACATGGGGGCATTTCTTCTTTCTTTCTGTTTACTGAACTAGTCTGCAATAGCGAAAACAGGAGATGCATTAGAAACAGATGGCCATCTCCGGTTTTAAGACTTTAAGAGAGTCCCATCTCACACAACACACTACAATTACTACGGTATAAATACAGCATTACAACATACAAAAGAGAGAGATCGACTTAGCTACCGGTTTTATAATGATTTGATCAGCTGTAGTTTAAAATGTCGCTGTATTTTTCCTCCTCTGGCTTATTATGCAGTCTCTGTCGTCATATTGTAGATGGTCAACGTTAACTGTCTTTGGTCTGCTCCATAGATATTTACATTAGATGTCGCCTGCCCTGTTGTTCTCCATTGGAAGGAATGCGTCAGAGCCTCCATTTAAGTACAGGGTAGCGCTCCTTTGAAATGAATGCGGGACCAAGCTGCAGTGGAGGACTGTGGCCATCCAGAGCCAGAGATATACACATATACACATATATCTATGATCGGGAGTTCTGCCGGTGGTCAGTATGCAATTTTTTTTTTTCATTACGAAAATTATAATTTTACATCACATTTCTTTATTGATGGATCAGTGACTGCACGAGCATTGCTGACAAAGAGTGTGTGTTTGTGTGCATGTAAATGTATTATCCTCCCTCCTGTTAGATTTGATCTAATGCATGTCCTGAAACACACTCCCTCTCCTGCTTTCACTTCTCATTCTGATGGAGAGAGCGTTTAGTTTGAACGAATCTCCGTTATGAAAGACTCGTTCTCTTAGCCGACAATAATACAAGTTTCTGGCACCGCAGCATCTCATTGTCATATTTCTTTTGCATTGTTTGCTTATTTTATATAACAAAACTAGCATAAGCCCAGTATTTAGTGCAAGTTGGTGCTACTTTGCCTTATAGTGAATGCAGTAAGTGTCTGTATTATCATCAATATCGTTACTTGTTGAGCACAAAAGTTCATAACATAAAAACGAAATCTTACCTATGAAATGTTCTGCCTTTGTGCTTTGTTTTCTTTGTTTGCTCCTTACTACACCCGTGCACAGCACTAAAGTCCAGCATCTTCACGTTGACACACGATATTGACTAGTGCGGTTGAATGACATTTGTGCTGGGAGCACTTTACAAATGTGGCGGCGCTAATGACGCATGCTCAGGGTCTGTATGCGATATCTAGTGTATATATCTATGGGTCTGCTCAATGACAGGCTAATGACCGCCAACACGCTGTCTCTCAGATGTTATAAATACTTTATAATAGGCACTATCCTTATAAATAAACTGCATAGTTGCAATCTAAACAACTACATTCTCGACTGAAAAAAGCCTCAAAAGTACATTATGTTGCCCAACAGCTGCAATTTTTTGTCAAACTGTAGAGTGTCCTCTGCTTGTTGCTGTATGTGGGTGGAGTAATACACAAGGGTGAAGAGGCTGGACGAGTGTTGTAACTGGCAGAATATTGCACGGCTATCAGCCAATCAGATTCAAGAACCATACAAAACTGTTGTATAAATATATAAATATATATTATATATTTCATTATTGTCATAACTCTATTAATAAAAAAATATGTATCAATTTAAGTTAATAGATGCACATTTCAGATGGGCTGCATTTTACGGCAGGGATCCTTTTTTTTTTTTTTAGAAACATCGGGTCCCATTAAAGGAAAAAAAAAAAAAAAGCAGTGGCCCTTACAGAAAAAAAAAAAGTTTGGGGACCCCTGGTATATTTATGATTATAATACTCAATCTATGACCTGCTAAATTGACGAGTCCATACAAAGGCGAGCACTTTCTCTCCTGAGCTCTAGAGGGCGCCAAAACTCTAGTTTTCGTTTGAAGTGTCAAACTCGGATGTAAACATTCATCATGGCGCCTGCTGTGTTGTGGTTTTCATTTCTGCTTAATGTAGTTGTGCACCCTGGAGGATTCACTGAAGTTCAGCCTCTTTCAGATTCATGTTATAAACCGATGAAGGACCACAGACTGTCATTCATAAAGTAGGAAATATTTGTCATTGTCACTGTTATTTTAATCGCAACAACAAAACATGTATTACAAAACGACCCGCATGAAAAAAAGGACTAATTTATAGTAAATACTAGAATCATACTACAGTAAAGTACTTGAATTACTTGCTAATCTGTTGTGGTAATCCTATATTTACTGTGGTAATACATGCTTAGTAATATAAACACATTACGTTTTCTACAACTCTACATTTAATTTTACTACAACACACCACAATTTATTGTAGTAAAAGATTATGTATAATACAGCATTTGTTATAGTTTCTCAGTTCCCTATAGTTAATACTACATTATGCTGAAGCTTTCATTAATAAAGTGGTCACACTTTACAATAAGGTTCATTAGTAAATGCATTTACTAACATGAACTAATCATGAACAACACTAGTACAGCATTTATCAATCATAAATCAACATTCACTAATGCATGATTAACATCCAAGTTCATGCTTGTTAACATTAGTTAATGCACCGTGAGTTAACATGAACTAACAATGAACAATGTATTTTCATTAAGTAACGTTAAGTAACATGAACAAATACTGTAGTAAATGTACTGTTCATTGTTTGTCCATGTTAGTAAATGTTACTCCCCTCGAGATGAAACAAAGGCTCAAGTCGTTCTTGATTTTAACTGACATTTATTCGGACATGAGTATGTAGTCTTGTACATAGCCTTGCATTCCTTTATGTCCCAACAATGCCGTCAGAACTACGAAAAGAAATACATGAACTTAAATGAACCCTTTAAAGGTGATGTTGCACGTAATGAACAAAATACATACAACCAATAAATAAAGTGCACATTCAACATGTAAGGAAATACACTTAATTGGCTAATAATACATTAACATACGGACACATACTCATACATGTTCATATACTTTAACACTTTACGACACATACCTCATTGGCCTCTCTAACTCAAGAGGAATAAACTTGAAGGGTTACAGTTGCTCTTTAACAAACTATAACTTCTTTGTACTTCTTACAACTGTAATCCTTACAAACGTGTTATTAGCACAGCACCTTGTGGCTGTACTACTTGTAGTGCATCGGAGGAATATCTTGATTGCAACAATGAAATAATTCCCAAGATAAACATAAAAGGAAATAGGTTCTCCCCCTCTTTATAGTTTTAGGTGAATAATTTTAAATGAATTAACATCTATTAACAACAAATATACATTACTTAATTATCCTAATGATTAGTCTGAACATTTTAACTATTTATTGACCTTTTAACTGTAAAGTGCATGTTATAGTGTGTAATATATAAGGATTGCATCTGATGGCAGCTACAGTAAATGCATTAATTAATATTTAACTAATGAACCTTATTGTAAAGTGTGACCAATAAAGTGTTGTAAATACTATAATACAGATTAAAAATCACTATAGTATGTACTATAAATGACTATAGTAATTTTCACGTGGTGTATTATGGCTATGTTTTGTGTATGACTTTACCACAATGCATTACTATTGTACCATGCTATTTAATCTAATCATTTTTTACATGCACTTTACTATGGTAAAACCATGTTTTTTTTTGTTGTTTTTTTTGCATGTGCAAAATATCATTCTATATACACTACCGGTCAAAAAACTTTGAAGTCAGAAGGATTTTTAAATGTTTTAAAATAAGCTTCTCCTGCTCACCAAGGCTGTATTTATTTAATCAAAAATACAGTACAAATTGTAAAATTGTGATATAAATATAAAAGACATAAAAATAACTGGTTAAAGTAAAAATCATTTAATTTAATCATGTATTCCAGTGATTTTAAAGATGAATTTTCAGCTATATTACTCCAGTCTTCAGTCACATGATCATTTAGAAATTACTCTAATATTAAATTATTATTATTATTATTATTATTATTATTATTATTATTAATGGTAATAGTAATAAAAGCAATAATGACTAGAGTAATAATTTCATTTAAAACTACATACAATAAATATTAAATATATTCATTAATTTTCTTTTCGGCTTAGTCCCTTTATTTATTTGGGGTCGCCACAGCGGAATGAACCGCCAACTTATCCAGCATATGTTTTACACAGCAAATGCCCTTCCAGCTGCAACACAACACTGGGAAACAATAAATAATAAATATATATTTAATGACTAAATATTTAACAATTTAACATTTTTTTTACGTTTAATAAATGCCACTTTGATGAACAGCATAAAACATTACAAAAAAAACATAAAAAACATGAAAAAATATGAAAAATATATAAATATAAAAATATATTTCTCAATTGTTTAACAGCATGAAACTTTATAAAACAAGACACATTTACTTAAGAAACAGACAGTCAAGTAAAATCAGATTTTCCAAAAATATGGAGGGGGGTTGGGGTGGAAAGAAAAGATTAAATGAATGTGTGTTTTAAAAAAATACCTAAAGGATTCAGAAAAAAATAAATGATTCAAATGAAGAAGAAAAAAAAACACTTTTCAGACTAGACAGACATATTTTTAAAACATAAAATTGATTTTATGTATTTATACATTTCAAATCAGAAAAAAAGGTCATTTATTTTATCAAGTTAATGTGTCCTAATTCATGAACATTCAAAACTATTTGGTATATATTGCATGGATTAATCGCTGTATTTTAATTAAACATTTCAAACAATTAGTAACTTTGGACAGAAAATTTAGCAAATGAATAACTACAGTACTTAGCACATGATATAAGTATTAAATCTATAAGGCACTTCTATTTACAGTTTAATTTAGAATTATTAGCCCTTCTGAATTATTAGATCTCTGTATATTTTGTTCTCAGTTTCTGTTTAATGGAAAGAAGATTTTTTTCAACACATTTCTAAACAAGGTAAAAATTTAGAGGGCTAATAATATTAACCTTAAAACTGCTTTTATTCTAGCCAAAATATAACAAATAAGGGTCACACTTTACAATAAGGTTCATTAGTTCATGTTAGTTAATGCATTTACTAACATGAACAAATGCTGTAGTAAATGTATTGTTCATTGTTTGTTCATGTTAGTTAACGTTAGTTAATGAAAATACAGTTGTTCATTGTTAGTTCATGTTAATTCACAGTGCATTAACTAATGTCAACAAGCATGAACTTGGATGGTAATAATGCATTAGTGAATGTTGAATTATGATTAATAAAGGCTGCACAAGTGTTGTTCATGATTAGTTCATATTAGTAATGCATTAACTAATGCACCTTATTGTAAAGTGTTACCCAAATAAGACTTTATCCAGAAGAAAAAATATTATAACAAATACTGTGAAAAGAAATTGAAAGACCATTTGGGAAATATAAAAAAAGGAATAAATAAATAAATAAAATTCACAGGAAACAAATAATAATAATAAAAAAATTCACAGAAGGGCTAATAATTTTGACAACACTGTATATTATATTCTCTATCATTCAACAAACTGGTAAGACATTGACACTTATAATATTAACAATAATAGTAATAATTCACGTTTTAGGACATATGCCCGTCCTCATGAATACTTAAACATCTCCGATCTCCCTGCCTCCTGGGACTGGCGCAACATTGATGGGAAAAACTATGTAAGCATTACCCGAAACCAACACATCCCACAATACTGCGGCTCTTGCTGGGCTATGGGTTCCACCAGTGCTCTCGCAGGTAAAAACGAAGTTCAGTAAATAGTATAGTACATTAGCATTGAGTCATTCAACAAGCTATTCTGCCTAATTCCTAATTTAGACCGCATCAACATTAAAAGGAAGGGGGCGTGGCCTTCTGCGTACCTGTCAGTGCAGAACGTGATTGACTGTGGCAAGGCGGGGTCATGCTTTGGAGGAGATCATCTGGGCGTTTACGCATATGCAAATGAGCATGGTATTCCTGACGAGACCTGCAACAACTATCAGGCCAGAAACCAAAGTAAGTCATCAAACTCTGAGTCTGCAAGAACACACACAGAGTTGCCATGAAAATCTCGTACAAATTGCATATATACACTCACCGGCCACTTTATTAGGTACAACTGCTTGTGAACGCAAATTTCTAATCAGCCAATCACATGGCAGCAACTCAATGCATTTAGGCATGTAGACATTAGGTGCGTTCGACTTCATGCAGCGCTCCGTAGATCGATTGAAATCTGTCTTAAAGTGGTGCATGCCGGTTAAAAACGTTGACTGTCACATGTGGCATCAAAGTACCGCCACAGCGCTCTGAGATCACGACTGATTCAGCCAGTGCAGCATCTGAAGAGCGACTGCTGGAGCTGTCATGACGACACCGATTTTATATGATTGGCCGAGCTCCCCGCATGACAACAACTACGTGTGTTTTGGGTTTATTATTGGACAATCTCACAAATTGGACAGTCTCACAAATTTCAAAACAAACAATTAACTTTTTGTACACATGCTGCTTATTAAAAAACAACAAATATTTTACTGCAGTATCATCTTTTGTTTGATAATTTGTTCATAATGACTAGATTGTTTGCACAGGTTTATTCTGCCTTTTTTATACAGACTATTGTATTCAGCTACATAAACGATTTAAATGATATATTTTAGTAAATAATCAAAATATTAACTCAAGTCTGACAGACTTGTAATAAAATAATTATCATCATTGATCCTGACACATTTGTTAAGGATTTCTTAAAAAATTAAGTCAAAAATTTTTTTTTATTAAATATAAAAATATATGATTCTAAAATATTTTATTTCCTGTCAAGCCATTTATGCAGAAATGTTAAAAATGACATTGATGTACCTGCTCTTACTGGGAAATTTCTACTTTAGGTGTAGCTCATTTATTTTGGTCATTTTGTTCAATCTTTTTGGATTAAAGTGCTTTTTTAAAAATGCTTTCATTATCCAAAACAATCCTATTCGTTGATATATTTATTTCCTTTTTATATGCCCACTCGTTTTCCCCTTATTTTTCATGCGTTTGTTATGTAGGCTACTTAAATTTAATGCATAATTCCCTTATTGTTTAAAAATGAACTATAGTTTGTAGAGACTATTGAGTTTTATTTGTACTGTAAATCTTTTTTTGTTATTTCAATAAATAAATAAATGAATGATCATGCCATGTGATCGGTCATCATGACTGCAGCAACTTTGAGCCCCCGAAGTGTCCGGCTTGACGGCTCCATTTTTATCTCCGCCCCCGCCTGCGCTCGGCTAATCTTCGATGATTATCGGTTGCAGCCGTGCTTCATGTCGAACGCACTTATTATCAAGGCGAGCGCTGCTGTTCAAACAGAGCATCAGAATGGGGAAGAAAGGTGATTTAAGTGACTTTGACTGTGGCATGGTTGTTGGTGCCAGACGGGCTGGTCTGAGCATTTCAGAAACTGCTGATCAAGTGGAATTTTTATGCACAACCATCTCTAGGGTTTACAGAGAATGGTCCGAAAAACATAAAATATCCAGTGAGCGGCAGTTCTGTGGACGCAGATGCCTTGTTGATGCCAGAGGTCAGAGGAGAATGGCCGAACTGGTTCTAGCTGATAAAAAGGCATCAGTAACTCAAATAACCACTCGCTACAACCAAGGTCCACAAAAGAGCATCTCTGAACACACAACACGTCCAACCTTGAGGCAGATGGGCTACAGTATCAGAGACCACACCGGGTGCCACTTCTGTCAGCTAAGAACAGGAAACTAAGGCTACAATTCACACAGGCTTACCATAATTGGACAATAGAAGATTGATCTGATTCCTGGCAAGAAATATTTTCAGTACCTTACTGAATCTATGCCACAAATGATAAAGCAGTTCTGAAGGCAAAAGAGGGTCTAACCCAGTATTAGTAAGGTGTCCCTAATAAAGTGGCCGGTGAGTGTATAAAGCAAATAATCAATTAGATGCAAATTAATTAATCAGTTAAGTTACAATAATGCACCAAATTCACTTCATTGAACATGCACACATAGACATCACCTATACACTAAATAACTGCAGGTTAACCATGTTTATACATAATAACTTGAACTGTTAAAAGTTATTAGTTACTAAGTTAATTACCTAAAGTTATTAGTAACTAATAAGGTTATGGAAACTAATAACCTTAACTTTTCCTAATTTGATTGGAATGCAGTAATGTGTTGTAAAGCTGCTTTATAACAATAATTATTGTGAAAAGCACTATACAAACAAACTTGAATTGTTAATAATATTTAAATAATTAATGCAACTATGAAACATTTAAGATGCATGCAATGCTTAATTGTTTTAAAGTTACATTAATTCATGTGATTAATAAATTAATAATAATAATAATGATAATAATAAATAATTCAACTTTGAATCATTTTCAAGATGCATTGCAATTTCCTTTAATAATAATTTAATAAATGGCATAAATAATGTGATAATTACTTAGTCACTATAAAATGATACCGTGGATACAGAAAGTATTCAGACCCTGTGATATTTCTCTTTCTTTATTATATTGCATTATATTTATTTCCTAAAATCATTGAAGTTCATTTTTTTCACTCAGTGTACACACAGCACCTCATACTGACAGAAAAACACAGGTTTGTTGACATTTTTGCAGATTTATTAAAACAGATAAAATGAAATATCATGTGGTCCTAGGTATTCAGTCCCTTTGATCGGTATTTAGTAGAAGCACTCTTTTAATTTGAGACAGATATGAGTCTTTTTGGGAAAGATGCAACAAGTTTTTTACACCTGGATTTGGGGATCCTCTCCAGTTCTGTCAGATTGGATGGTAAACATTGGTGGACAGTCATTTTTTAGGTCTGTCCAGAGATGCTCAATTGGGTTTAAGTTAGTGCTCTGACTTGGCCATTCAAGAACAGTCACAGAGTTGTTGTGAAGCCACTCCATTATTTTAGCTGTGTTTTTAGGGTCATGTTTGTCTTGTTATACGATAAACCTTCGGCCCAGTCTGAGGTCCTGAGCACTCTGGGGAAGGTTTTTGTCCAGGATATCCCTGTACTTGGCCATCTTTCCCTCAATTGCAACCAGTCTTCCTGTCCCTGCAGCTGAGAAACACCCCCCATGATGCTGCCACCACCATGCTTCACTGTTGGTAGGGCCGGAGCAAGCCGAACTGCTAATCTAGGCAAAGGACTATCACGCCACCCCCAACCCAATAGTCAAAACGAAAAAGACCAGTTCATAAAGTGAGGACGTGGGTGGGGGGTTGGGGGATTGTCAGTACGTTGGGTTGGGCGGCAGGGAGCGTTTGCCACCCTCACTATTGGACTATTTATAACCTCTATGGACGCGCCAGCCCTGACTGTTGGGACTGCAATGGACAGGTGATGAGCAGTGCCTGGTTTTCTCCACAAATACCACTTAAAATTAAGGCCAAAAAGTCTCATTTCTCACCATCTTGAAGTCCTTAAGGTGTTTTTTTTAGCAATCTCCATGTGGGCTTTCATGTGTCGAGCCACTCTGCCATAAAGCCCCGACTGGGCTGAAATGATGGTTGACTTTCTACAACTTTCTCCCATCTCCCAACTGCATGTCTGGAGCTCAGCTGCAGTGATCTTTGGGATCTTCTTTACCTCTCTCACCAAGGCTTTTCTCCCCCGATCGCTCAGTTTGGCCAGACCATCCATTTAAGGATTATGGAGGCCACTGTGCTCTTAGGAGCCTTAAGTGCAGCAAAAAACATTTTTGTGACCTTGGCCAGATCTGTGCCTCGCCACAATTCTGTCTCTGAGCTCTTCAGGCAGTTCCTTTGACATCATGATTCTCATGTGCTCTGACATGCATGCATTGTGAACTGTAAGGTCTCTGGACAGGTGTGTGGCTTTCCTAATCAAGTCCAATCAGTATAATCAAACACAGCTGGACTCAAATGAAGGCGTAGAACAATCTCAAGGATGATCAGAAGAAATGGACAGCACCTGCATTCAGTATATGAGTGTCACAGAAAAGGATCTGAATACTTAGGACCATGTGATATTTCAGCATTTCTTTTTTTAATAAATCTGCAAAAATGTCAATAATTCTGTGTTTTTCTGTCAATATGGGGTGCTGTGTGTACATTAACGAGGAAAAAAAATTAACTCAAATGATTTTAGCAAATGGCTGCGAAATAAAGTGAAAAATTTAAGGAAGTCCCACTGAAAAAAAATTAAAATTGCATCTTTTGTTTTATGCAAATTTTAAATGTCTTATTTACATATTGAATGTATAAACTCTTCTCTGTTTTTGGCAGAGTGTGACCCGTTTAATCAGTGTGGGACATGCTCATTTTTTGGTTCCTGTTCCATAATTAAAAACTACACAGTGTGGAAGGTCGGAGACTACGGGGACGTTTCAGGACGAGACCGAATGAAGGCTGAGATCTTTAAAAATGGGCCAATCAGGCAAGTTTTAAAGTTTTATATTTTGCAGCAGCTAGCTCTCTGCAGCTCTCACATGGTCATCCACTGAAGCCAAGCAGGGCTGCGCCCGGTTAGCACCTGGATGGGAGACCACATGGGAAAGCTAGGTTGCTGCTGGAAGTGGTGTTAGTGAGGCCAGCAGGGGGCACTTAACCTGCGGTCTCTGTGGGTCCTAATGCTCCAGTATATTGATGGGGACTCTGTACTGCTTAGTGAGAACCATTTTTCGGATGAGACGATAAACCGAGACCCTGACTTTCTGTGGTCATTAAAAATCCCAGGATGCACTTCAAAAAAAAGTTGTGGTTTAACTTCAGCATCCTGGCCAAATTTGCCCACAGGCTTTTGTCCATCATGGCCTCCTAACCATCCCTATATCATAATTGGCTTCATCACTCTGTCTCCTCTCCACCAATCAGCTGGTGTGTGGTGTGCGGTCTGGCGCAATATGGCTGCCGTCGCATCATCCAGGTGGATGCAGCACACTGGTGGTGGATGAGAAGATTTCCCCATTGTGTAAAGCGCTTTGAGTGTCTAGAAAAGCACTATATAAATGTAAGGAATTATTATTATTATTATTATTATTATTATTATTATCGTCAATATTTTTATTTAAACATAAATAAATTCATTTTGTGAGCCACAAGTGACCAACTGTTGAACCTAAACAGTAGTAAAGGGAATATGATGCAAATGAATAAATGTTTATTATAATAGTTTATTAAAATGTTTATTAATTGTACACAACATTTATGTTATGAAAAGAATTACATTTTCCCTTCGCCTCCAAATGAATGTATTCAGAAATATCTGGACCAAATGTACTGAATATGTAAGGTTGCTTTATCCAGATTTTGTAGAAGCATAAAAGAATTGCTTCTTGCTAGGGATGCTCATTTTGGTTTATTTTACTAACCCACAACCGCAGCTCGTTAACCGAATATTAACCGTTAACAGATAAATATTAAAATATTATTTAATACAAAAATTGAGGTTTCAATTTTGTGACACATTAAATATTTTAAAATACTGATTTATTTTAACATGCGAACAGCAGCCTACAGAACATTTTCTTTTTCCAACAGTTTCTAGTTTCCAACAGCATAGAGAAAAAATAATAAACTAAGTAATAATAATAAAATAAACAGGCCTGCCCTAGATATTTTTCCCCTAAATGACTAATTTAGATTACAAAACGAAAACACTGACTGAATCTTTTTTAAGAGCCGGCATTTGCTGATTTTTCCAATCATGTTTTTTTCGTTTGTCATATAAAAATATCAGGGTATTAAACCGATCGCTCCACTGAAAATATGCATTTGATTAATGCTTCACTGTTATGTCACAAAATCCCTTTTAACATTATAATAGAAGTCATTAGTTTAATGATTATGTCATAATGACTTATTTCCTCCATCTCATTCGCAATCAGCATCAGAGCTGGTTTGTGTCAACTCGTCTGTCAAACTGACTAGAAATATTCTTTCATTTTGCTTTTTTCAGAATCAGAATCAGTTTTATTGCCAAGTGTGCTTCACACACA
>CAIGQZ010001210.1:5872269-5883854 GCA_903798205.1 Danio tinwini
AAACAACGCGAGGTCATGTAGTATATATTTTGTTATTAACTACATAATGAGAAAGAAGCCTTTAGTGGGGTAAAATGTACTTACTGTATTTTGCTTACCTGGGTTTTGAAGGGAATTAGCCATTTTTCTTCAACTTTTTTCTTTTTCGACCCAGTTGTGGTATTGCTCAGATGAAACATCAAACAGACACGGTGCTGCTGCCAAATTTTCACTACCGAAAATAAGAGCTTTTAACTCCTCCCTCTCTCGCTAGCCTGCAGACACCCAGACTAGTGGATGCTGCTCTCTCATTGGCTGTAGGTAATCAATGACGTTATTTTCAATCAGAACTCATTTCACACGGCATGATTTGAATCGCCTACATCTCTTTAGATATTTAGCATGTCAAATGTCTCACCGGTGTCAGCAACAAACAGCAATTCTCTCAGATCGCGTCTTTGATAGTTCACATTGTGTGATTGTTACTCACGTGAACGAGCACCGATTTGCCTGTGATTTCTCAAAACCTGTCGGCGAGTCAAAAATCGGGGCTAAAATCATGCAGTCTGAACTCAGCATAAGCCAAAGGAATGAATGAATAGTAAAGAGTTTGACTATTAGGTGTATATTTGACCTTCACCGAATTGTGTAAATTTTGTTATTATTATTGTTTACATTATTATTTTATGGTTATAGTTATTATTTATCTAGTTTATTTGATTTTTACATTGTGTTTTGTTACATTAGCTGGTATTGATTAGCTCCGGTTTCCCCCACGGTCCAAACACATGCGCTATAAGTAAATTGGAGAAACTAAATTGGCCGTAGTGTATGAGTGTGTGTGAATGTGGGAGTGTATGGGTGTTTCCCAGTACTGGGTTGCAGCTGGAAGGGCATCCACTGTGTAAAACTAATGCTTGAATAGTTGGCGGTTCATTCTGCTGTGGCGACCCCTAATATATAAAGAACTAAGCCGAAGGAAAATGAAAGAATGGAAGTCAGTTTTAGAATTTTTGTGATGTTTAGTGTCAACTGAAAGCTATTCAGAACAGGTTACACTAGTTTTCTGAACAGGAACTTCCCGGTTCAAAGCAATTGTTAAGTCAGTTCTATTATTAGATTATTAAATAAAGGTAAGTTTGATTTCATGGTTTTATTTTACACTTATTTATTTAAATGACTTTTAAACAAACAGTTTCATTATACAGAATAAAACTTCAGACTTTTTAGAACTTGTGAAACACTACGAAAGCCAATGGTTACTGGTTTTCAACATTTTTCAAAATATCTTCTTTTGCATTCAAAGAAAGCCAAACTGGTTTGTGACAAGTGAAGAGTAAACGATGACGGTTTAGTGAATTTATGATTACTTACGATTATGATGCGATTGTTCAGGATGTTAATCACCGTTGTCATATCAAACATGGGAGATCTGTCATTGGAGAATCTTTCAGACTTCAGAAATGTACGTCTGTAAAAAAAAAGAGAACAGAAATGATTGATATGCATGTTAAAAGGGATAGTTCAACTAAAATTTATTTACTCTATTTACTCGCCCTCAAGTAGTTCCAAAACCATGAGGGTTTTTTTCTGTTGAACACAAAAGTAGATATTTTGAAGAATGTTAGAAACTGATAACCATTGACTTCCATACTAGAACAAAAAACACTTCAGAAGTCAATGGTTACTGGTTTCCAGCATTTTTCAAAATATCTTCTTTTGTTTTTAGAGAAAGACAAACTGGTTCATGACAAGTGAAGAGTGAGTAAACAATGACAGTATATTTAACAATTGATGACAATATTTAGTTTTGGGTGACCTATCCCCTTAATGGATACAGTGATTGACTTATTTTATTGCAGAATATGCCAAAATAAATTTTAATTGATATTTCATATAATGTGTCAGTTTAGATGACGGCACATTCACATGACTTTAAAGTCTGCGTGAAATCAAAAATGTACATTTATTTTGCTAACGCACATTGTAAGTATTTAGGTGAAGGGTTAATCTGTGTAAGGTAATCCAATTTAAATGTTTGTTATGGTAATCTTTAATCAAGAATCTAACCAAAAATCTCTGGAAAGCAGTCCTACTCTAATGACTCAACATATGGTTAGCCACGCCTCTCTATGGTTAGCCACGCCCCTCTAGCAGTTAGTTTTCTGTGAAGCTGCGGTCACACTGGACTTTTCTCCCCATAGACTTCCATTCATACACACGCTAATACGTCAGACCAGAAACTCAGGGTCAAATGTCAAGTTTTGCATTTCGCTGCGGTGCAAAGTTCAGGCTTGGTGAACTCTGACCTGCGAAATCGCATCACTTGACTGCGTGAGACCAATCCAGGATCAAAACATGACCTCTCTGAACAGGAATTTAAAACATGGAGCAATCGCTCGCTTTTTTAAATGTCTAATCATCTTGTTCGTACGACAGAATTTCGCAAGCTCAAACTCTAGTGTGATCGCAGCTTAAAAGATAAGAGCAGCACAAAAACTCCACCCACTACTCAATATTCAGTTTCAGTTGGAAATAGGACATCATACTGAAATCAAAGTTTGCTGCAACTTTAGTTAATGCAGAATTAAAACAATTAAGCAAAATATGCTTAGCCACTCCCCTCTACGGTAAGCCACGCCCCTCCAGCAATTAGTTTTCTGCAAGTAAAAGATGAGAAACACAAAAAACCCACCCCTACTGAATATTCAATTTCAATTGGAAATATGACATCATACTGAAATTAAAGTTTGCAGCAACTTTATGCAGAATTTATAAAATGCAAAACATGGTTAGCCACGCCCCTCTATGGTTAGCCACGCCCCCATCAGTTAGTCTGCAAGTAAAAGAGGAGGGGCAGCACAAAAACCCTGCTCTTCACTCAATATTTAGTTTGTAAATATGACATCATACTGAAATCAAAGTTTGCAGCAACTTTGGTTTATGCAGAATTGAAACAATTGAGCAAAATATGGTAAGCGACGCCCATCCAGCAATTAGTTTTCTGCAAGTAAAAGATAAGGAGCAAAAAACTCCACCCACTACTGAATATTCAATTTCAATTGGAAATATGACATCATACTGAAATCAAAGTTTGCAGCAACTTTAGTTTATACAGATTTGATATAGTGCAAAATATGGTTAGACACACCCCTGTCAGTTAGTCTACAAGTGTAAGATGAGAGGGGCAGCACAAAAACCCCGCTCCCTACTCAATATTCAGTTTCAGTTTGAAATATGACATCATACTGAAACATTTTGCAGCAACTTTGGCTTATGCAGAATTGAAACAAATAGGCAAAATATGGTTAGCCATAGGAATTTTTCACAGTATGTCTGATATTTTCTCTTCTGTAGAAAGTCGTATTTGTTTTATTTCGGCTAGAATAAAAGCAGTTTATTTTTTTAAAACTATTTCAAAGGTCAATTTTATTAGCTCCCTTAAGCAATTTTTTTTTGATTGTCTACTGAACAAACCACTGTTATACAATGACTTGCCTAATTACCCTAACTTCAACCTAACTAACCTAGTGAAGCCTTTAAATGTCACTTCAAGCTGAATACTAGTGTCTTGAAAAATATCTAGTCAAATATTATGAAGAAAGATAAAAGAAATCAGTTATTAAAACGATTATGTTTAGAAATTTGTTGGAAAAAAAAAAATTACTTTCCGTTAAACAGAAATTGAGGGAAAAATATTTACAGGGGGGGGGATAAATCAGAAGGGGTAATAATTCTGACTTCAAATGTATGTGGATGAACTTTGTCATTGAGTTGAAACATGTTCTCCGTTATTCTGTGTTGTAGCTGTGCAATAATGGCCACTAAAGGCCTGGAGGCGTATGATGGAGGGGTTTTTGCTGAATTTCACATTCTCTCTATCCCGAATCACATAATCTCAGTGGCAGGATGGGGCGTCACAGAAGACGGGACCGAATACTGGATCGTCAGAAACTCCTGGGGCGAGTTCTGGGTTAGTAGAGAAACAGCATTCAGCAATTGACCCTATTCAGCTTTGCCAGAGGCCTGTAGCTAGGCATGGGCCGGTATAAGGGTGTACTCACACTATGCACAGTTGTCTTGAACCATGCCCTGGAGTGATTGTTCCCTCCTCCCCTCTCTCCCTCGGCCTGCACTCACACTGCATTTTACCTTCCGAGCCGGAGCACATTTACGTAATCGATGAAGCGACTGTTCAGTTTAACAGAAGAGCAGTGCTCTCGCTCAGCACAATAGAGATTGCTTTAGTTCTATTGTTTTGTATTATTTTGAGTCGTTTGCGATGCGATGACACATGGTCAAATCTTTTGCTGAACAGATCCACCACTTTTGACGCTCATAAATGTTCATGAAAAGTCATCGTGCTGCAAGTATTAGGAGGTTTGCCGAAGGTGCAGCTGACGTGCAATATGCTTGTTTGTTTCTTTAATAAACTGTTGCTCCGTCCCAATTCACATACTATCCATCCTAAATAGTATTCAAAAATAGAATTAGTGTGTCCCAAACTGTAGGATGTTAAAAAGAGTATGCCAAAGGTTCCCGGATGGTTTACCATTTCCGGTAAAAACTCTGAAGTTTAGAAGCGTCCATACTCAAACCTCTAATATTACACACAATACTTTGTGCGTCGGACATGCATTTGTTTAGAACTACAAGCTAAGGTAAAAACTGTAAACAAACTGTCAAGTGTAGACCAATCGTCAAGTAGAGAGGCTTTTGCTTTGGTTGTTTGAATGACTGTTAATTAACATCCAGCCAACTGGAACATCTTTAAACTGCGTTTTCCGTGTTGTATTACATCTGCAACAACGTGAACCTATATCACGATATGTTTGATCATTAAAGGGCCATGAAAGCCCCGTCTTTTGGTTCAAGTCCACCCAAAGACTATAGAATACATAAAACGTGTCACTTTTATACTTTTGAATGGGGAAAAGTGTAACAGTCAATATGGCGAATGAAGCCCTGCCTTCTGGTACAGGAGCCAATCAGCAATCACTATATGGCGAATAAAGCCTGCCTTCTAGTACAGGAGCCAATCAGCAATCACTATAGAATGACAATTCTCCGGGGGAGGGGCTTGGACTAGACGTGAGCTTCTGCAGATTTTGTGTGATACGAACATTTAGAAATTAAACTAAATAGATTGTTGTTGTTGTTTCATTTTATTGGTTATTCGTAATATGTAATGTAATCGTAAGAATTTGATGTTTCCCCATTCAAACAGAATGCTCGAGCATACTGCCCGAGAGGCGTTTCAACGATGGCCGCTGAGTGAACAGACTTGCCTTAAAGGGACTTTGGTCCACCTTCAAAAAATGCATCATTATTGGCGTGGAGCAGGTTGTTGCTAGAACAGATATGTTTGTGGCCGGAAGTTAAAGATAATTATTTGTTATTACATTTCCCATTTATTGTTTTTTATTATCGTCTACCCCCACCCCAATCCTAAACCCAACCATCACAGTAACCTAAACAGTAGTTGTACCGAGTATTATTTATGTTATCTAATAAATTACCCAATAAATTGTATTTTTTAACACCTACCCCCACTGCAATCCTAAACCCAACCGTCACAGTACTGTAAAAATATTAATGTTATAGAGTGTCATAAAAAATGCTGCTATATTAATGTGCATATCGCACTTCCAGCCAGCCGCATATCCAATCTAGACTTTATCCGTGGAGCACTAAAAGCAGAGGGAGGAGTGGGCGTGGCCTGCAGAGCAGGGGAAAAAAAGAGGAGAGCGAACAACTGTTGTCAGTCAGCTCACAAAATGCTACAACCCATGAGACACAAAATTTTATAGTTTATAAAGTTAAAATGCAAAGTAATAAACAGTAATTTAATACCCTGCTACATATGTTATTCGTAATTTCATATACACATAACCACAATTTATATCATCATAAATATAATCATGGTTATATAAACACTAAATAAAGAGGGCTTCTCTCCTCCTCAATCCCCGGGTCTGTATGCAGACACAGTGGATAGCAGTGCAGCAGGTGGGTATTCCAGAAAGCTGGGTTAACTTACCATCTGCTAAACCCTGAACTCTCGGTTGATTAACCCCAAAACCTGCTTACTGTATGTCGGTTCCAAAACAGCTGATAAGAGTTAGTTAAATCAACCTCCTGAAGATAACCGCGGGTTAATGCTCTCGCACGGCACTTACCTGAAGGCATTTTCAGTAGATCGCCGAATTCACGAGTCACCATAGAAAGCCACAGTGAGAAAAAAAGGGCAAGGGTGGATGATGTGTCAAGATGATTGACAGGGGACGTAACTAAGCAACACAACGATTTGTTAACGTAGTATGTCCTAAAGCTTGCATACTCTTCTGTTACACACTCAAAAGTAAATACTTTTCCTTTACAAAAAAAAAAAGTGCATACTTTTAGGGCATAGTAGGAGTATGTGAATTAGGATGCAGCATATGACAGTTCGTGTTCATTAAGAGTGAGAATAATTAATAAATCCAAATGAAACAAGTTCCTTAATGGCCTGTTTCCTCTGAGTGGCACAGTACGGTATGGGTCGGTACAGGTCACCTTTTTGAGGCTTGCATTTCCACTGCCAAAAGGGTACAAATGGGCATGATGTATGACCGAAAATTTCAGTCGAGGTCATTCACACTCGAGGAAATGTCAAAGTAAAGGCTCGAACACACCGGTACACTTTTTCGTTTGCGTTTATCGTCAGCTTTTTTTGAGACGTATGCAGAATCACTCCTTGACGTTAGATGGCGACACACAACTTTAAGCTTCTGACTCCTGCTTGTAACACAGAAGAAGAAGACAGAAAGTTGACGCTTGTTAAAGTTACTGGCGATTCAAACAAGCATGGATGGTTCTAGTAGCAGCTCCAGCTCTAGCGATGAAGAAATGATTATTGTTTACCAGTGCAATAAGCAGCTCCACGTTCATATCGCCTCTGGGCATCTTCAATGTGCGCTCGCATTGACAGTTTAGCGCTTGAGCGCCTCCAAGTGCTGTTTACTGTAACTTCAGCAGCTCCGTGCCAAAACAAAAGTGCCAATCTGATTGGTGAAGTAGGTTGACGCAGCGCGAGCTTGAGGCATTTTTAAAAATGACGCTTTTGCGCCTGCCGTTTTGCGCGTTGGTGTGCACGATCACATTGGCCCCCTTTATTTAGTCACGAAGCGTTAAACATCGACGGAAAAAGCGAACAAAAAGTGTCCTGTTGTGCACAGGCCTTAAAGCTGTACGGGTCGTTCACATATCATATGAGGAGCACTTCTCACAAAACAGATGCTTTACACACATAAATACTTCTGTATAAATGTTTATTACTAACTTTTCTATAAACATGATTTGATTATAACTGCAGATCAATGAGAAATAGTCTACTTTAACGTCGGCGATTATATAAAATAAATAAATAAATAAATAAATAAATACAACATATAAGCGGGCGCGCAGTAGGTAGTGCTGTCGCCTTACAGCAAGAACGTCGCTGGGTCTTAGGTTCGAACCTCGGCTGGGCTGGGTCAGTTGGCGTTTCTGTGTGGAGTTTGCATGTTCTCCCTGCGTTCGCGTGGGTTTCCTTCGGGTGCTCCGGTTTCCCCCACAGTCCAAAGACATGCGGTACAGGTGAATTGGGTAAGCTAAACTGTCCATAGTGTATGAATGTGAATGAGTGTGTGGATGTTTCCCAGAGATGGGTTGCGGCTGGAAGGGCATCCGCTGCGTAAAATCGTGCTGGATAAGTTGGCGGTTCATACCGCTGTGGCGACCCCAGATTAATAAAGGGACTAAGCCGACAAGAAAATGAATGAATGAATGAACAAACGCATACAAACCCTTACAGTCTGCGATATGTTACCACTTACAGAAAAACTACGCACAGCATACATTTAGTCCTTATTTAGGTTCAAAAACAACACGCAACATACAGCCCACAGTCAGAGCAAACCTCTCATGTGTCTTTAATCTTCACCAGCACATTACTTAGTTTTAAAAACACAGATTTCTGTACAACTTGATAATAAAAAGTCAAGGAGGAGGGCTAATAATTGTGACTTTAATAATAAATAAAATTCTGAATCTGAACACAACAGGCCTGTAGCCGAGGGTATAGGGTGGTTCGAATAGCCCACCCCTCACGGATAAAGGTCCAGAATTTGTCCCATATATGAGCTCATTTCTTCAGTTTTGACTGCTATGCCATAAAAATTGTGCAAATAACCATTGAAGAAGGCTTCAAGACCAAGCAGAATCCTCTTTCTTCAGTCACGCTGTTGCTTCAGCGTGACTGAGGAAAATTGAATGTGCTGGCCAGTTTGTGTTTGCCTTATAATGCCGAGTTGCATGATTTTCAAAGTAGTCATGTCACAGATGTTTTCACACTGCATGTCTATCTGGGTTAGTGTTCTGTCGGCGCTGTGTTTACACTGTAGGATGGATCGGCGACAGGTGAGTTCATACTGCATGACTTTAAAATAGGAAGAATCACTGACAACTTTGTCTAAACTATGTCTAACAGCCAAACAAACGCGAGAAGTGACATGGAAACAAAGCGAGGTCACGTAATATATATCACGTAATATATCTTTCATTATTACCTACATAATGGAAAAAGAAGGCTTTAGCTTTAGAAACGTGTGTTGCTCACCTGGCTTTTGAAGAGAATTAACAAACTCTCCTCAACTTTTATTTACTTTTCGAGCTGATTGTGATATTGATCAGATGCCACGTCAAACAGACGCAGTGCTTGTGCCGATTGTACACTCGTTTTTTCCTCCATTTCTTGGGTCCAAATCAACAGAAAATGATCGCTTTTAGCTTCTCCCCCAGCCTCCCGCTGGCCTGCAGGTAACCACACTAGTGGATGCCGCTCTCTCATTGGCTGTAGGTGATCGCTGATGTTATGATCTGCATCGCTGACAGCTTCAGATATTTAACATGCCAAATATCTCACGGGCATCTGCGATTCTCTCATATCGCGTCCTTGATAGTTCACACTGTGTGATTGTCACTCGCGTGCACGAGCATCGATTTGCCTGTGATGTCAGGCATTTGTCTGCGATTTCTCAAAACCTGTCGGCGAGTCAAAATCAGGGCTAAAATCATGCAGTCTGAACTTGGCATTATAGATTACAATAGGCTAGTTTTTCATTTAAAACTTGAACAGCATCCTCTTTTCTAATGATATATGATGTTATTAATTTGTATTTGAAAAATAAGTATTTTTCTCATATTTTGTTCTTCTAAATATTTAGGATATGTTTTTGGTACATCAAAAAGTGTGGTTGATGACCATCCGACAAGCTAATCCAGCAAAAAACAGTGCTTAAAAAGCACTTAAACCTCATAATTAAATAGTAAATGAGGCTAATATCTGCAAAAATAAAGAAAAAAGAACCACCCCCTTTCTGGATGTTTCTTTTCATGCATCTACTTACAGTCCCCATGAAATCAAATCGAACCACATTGATTTCGTTAGCTCACATTGCTAGTTTTGTGTGCATGTCACGTTAAGAAATAAAAATAGTTTGCTCTTGTAATCTTTAATTGAAATCTGAAAATGCACTTCCTGCTTGTTTTCAGTTCAATTCTCAGATAAGGTCTGTCAGATGAAGTCTATCCTCCAGCTGTCAGTTTAGACAACAAACAGAAATGGAGTCTGTTAGGTTGTAATAACTCTGCCCAAACTTTTTTCCAGATCTTTCTGAATGAAATGCCTACTTTACTACATCCAATCAGCTCGCAGTAGAAAAAAACAAGCCACGCCCACTGCTTTCTCATTTAATATTCTGTTTCTATAGGAACTCAGTCACAATACGAAAAAAAAAAATGGTCACAGCTTCCAGTTTATGCGGACTTTAAAATTTCCTCCAACATGCATGAAGTGTTTTATTTGTGTGTTTTCTCTCTCATAGGGCGAGTCAGGCTGGGCCAGGATTGTCACCAGTGCTTATAAAGGAGGAAAAGGAAACTGGTACAATGTCGCCATTGAGAACGACTGTGCATATGGAGATCCAAAAGTTACATAGATCTATCTCCAATTGAAACATTCTGGAATTGACCATGTGTCATCATGCACAAGCTTGTTTTATATTTATGATTACTTACGCTTATTCAGGATGTAAAATCACCGTTGTCATATCAAACATGGAAGATCTGTCATAGGAGAATCATTCAGACCTCGGAAATGTACATCTGTAAAAAAAGAGGAGAACAGAAATGAGTGATAATATGCATTTTAAAAGGGATAGTTCACCTAAAAATCTTAATTCACTCACTATTTATTCACCCTCAAATGGTTCCAAAACCACAAGTTTCTTTTTTTGTTGAACACAAAAGAAGATATTTTGAAAAATGTTTGAAAATGGTAACCATTGACTTTCTTAGTAAAAAAAAAACTCTACAGAGGTCAATGGTTACAGGTTTCCAACATTTTTCCAAAATATCTTCTGTGTTCAAAGAAAGTAAAACTGGATTGTGACAATTTATTCATTCATTTTCCTTAAGTTTAGTCTCTATTTCAGGTCGCCAAAGTGGAATGAACCGCCAACTATTCCAGCATGTGTTTTACACAGCGGATGCCCTTCCAGCCGCAACCTTGTACTGGGAAACACTTATTTACACACACACACACACACACACACACACACACACACACTATGGCCAATTTAGTTTCTTAAATTCACCTACAGTGCTATTGTGACAATTGATGACAGTATTTAGTTTTGGGTGACCTATCCCTTTTAAGTCAGGGGTGTCCAAACTCAGTCCTGGAGGGCCGGTGTCCTGGAGAGTTTAGCTCCAACCCTAACCAAACACACCTGAACCAGCTAATTAAGGTCTTGCTAGTGAAAATGTAGGATTTTCAAAAGGAGGTGTGGCACCTACCCCCACCCCTAACCCCAACCGTCATTGGGTGATGAGCAAATCGTTCTAATTTGTACGAATTAGATCATACGAATTAAGCTGCGGTCACACTAGGGAGGAGTTTGAGCTTGTGAAATTCTGTCGTACGCCGTTGCAAAAAGCGGCAGGATTAAACAAGATGATTAGACATTAAAAAAGCGAGCGATTGCTCCATGTTTTAAATTTCTGTTCAGAGAGGTCATGTTTTGATCCTGGATTGGTCTCACGCAGTCAAGTGATGCGATTTCGCAGGTCAGAGTTCACCAAGCTTGAACTTTGCACCGCAGCGAAATGCGAAACTTGACGCATGACCCTGAGTTTCCGGTCTGACGCATTCACGTGTGTATGAATGGAAGTCTATGGGGAGAAAAGTCCAGTGTGACCGCAGCTTTAGTCACTGAATCAAAAAGTTCCGAATTGCCGTGAGATTGCGTTGGATATACTAGAAACGTCCTGACAGCTGTGTTGAAGCAAGTTAGAGCTAGACTCAGCAGGACACCGGCCCTCCAGGATCGAGTTTTGACACCCCTGCTTTAAGTGATACAATGATTGACTTGTTTTATTGTAGATTGTGCCAAATAACTTAAGAGGTTTAACAGTGCAAGGATTGTACATGTTTGGCAGTTGTAATTTAATGTTATAATACTGCACATCAGAAATCAGAAAGGTCTCAATAATTGTTTTACACAAAATGTACACCGTTCAAAAAA
>CAIGQZ010001210.1:5883864-5921334 GCA_903798205.1 Danio tinwini
TGGCAGTTGTAATTTAATGTTATAATACTGCACATCAGAAATCAGAAGTGTCTCAATAATTGTTTTACACAAAATGTACACCGTTCAAAAAATGTATATGTTTTTTAGTAGCTTTATGAAATAAAGAGGGTTTTTCATCTCTTAATTCTATGGAAATTTTCTCTAGCCTCACTCAGAATTAAATAATTGTGTATTAATAGTAATAGTAACAGTGATGAATTAAGTTCAAATGAGAGTTCACCAAGCTTGAACTTTGCACTGCAGCAACCTGCAAAACTCGGACGCATGACCCTGCGTTTCCGGTCTGCGTGCGTATGAATGGAAGTCTATGAGGAGAAAAGCCCAGTGTGACCGCGGCTTAATTCCGAGAGGAGCACGTGCTATGATTGACCGCAGCTGGTCTCCATCTACAATCATCAGTTAGCCAATCAGATTAATCCAAACTCACTATAAGTAGCCTAGTAAAAAACTACTCCCTTATCTTTGTATTCCAAAGAAACCCCCCATCCACCCCTTCACCACAGGGAGCTCTCGAGAACTACCTGATCTTGTACTCCCCTTACATGATCAATCAACCAGGCGGGAGTCCTGGGCTCAACTACCTCCGAGCTCAGGGTTCTCTCCCAGGACAGCATGCCAAACCTGCTAATAGCATCAAGCAATATCCAAGTGTGAACTCTTGAAAATGTACATTTAAGTCTTCCTTTTGTTGACACTTATTTCAGTTTTCTTTTTCAACTTCAACCTGTATGCAAAGCCTATGCTAATCAGTGGGAGGGGCGCATTCGAGTGACATCAACTATTATACCGTGAACATTAACAACAAGCTTTGTTAAAATTGTGTTTGCATTTTATTTTTCTGTTTGGCTTTTCATTTTAATATTGGCAGTCTTGACGCGGAAATGCAGTGAAAAGATGTTAAATCGGCAACTTCATTTTGTTTATGGATTTGACAGGGACGATGTGTTGTCACAGTGAAAATGAAATTATTTCATTTTCAATTTTGGCAGATATTTTGCAAACAGTGTTTTATAATGAAATTGTTAATCTGGTTTTCATTTAAATTTCCGATGTTTATTTGATTTATTTAAAAGTGGCAGGGATTACCTTCCATATTACAGCTTGTGTGCTGTCAAATAGATGAAGATTTTTTCTTAATTCGCTAGCGTTTTTTGTAAATGCATTCGTCTTCTTAAATTGCAGCACGTTAAGCTCTCTCAGCCACCGTATAAAACCATAATACTTGTATGCAAACCGCCAGGGAATGGACAGTTTCTTCATTGCTAAACTGAACAAACAAACAACACGCAGATCACTTCTTTATGATTGTTTTCTTTAAATGAATGCATCTTATATGGTTATTAAATGCTTTACAGTTAATCAGTGCATTGTGTTTGACAATAGTGATCTCCAAGATGAAAGTTTAGTCTATAGATACACTGTAAAAAAAGAAAATCTGTTATCGAACAGTCTCCATATTTAGTGATTCACAAGTGTTTACGGTTATGAATTGCGTTATGGGATGTTGATCTCTGCTCTGTCCACTTTTGATGTTAAAAATTCTACTCTACAGTATAACAAAAGTGACTTATTGACATTTTAGTTGTTTGAAATAATATAAATAAATAATATTTAGAGAAATAAGTCTGGCAGGTAAATAAAAGGTTTTTGTAGCGTAATACACAACACCAACCCAGACAATCAGGGCTGGCCCTGTACATTTGGGGGCTCTAAGCTGAATAATTTTGGGGCCCTACCTTGCTCTAAATAGAGTATTGCCATTGCAAACCAGCCCACAATGATTATATTACTTATTAAATACAATCAATAAAACTGAAAAGTAAAGCCTGATTTCTTCTAGTTAATAACTGTCCGAATGACTCTTTTTTTGTCAACCAGCAGCTTGAAAAATGAAGAATTAAACAATCGTTAATAAAGGGACCAGTGATTCATACTTTGCGTTCATCCGGAGCAATAAAACAGATTGTATTAATTTAGCAAACAGAATGAAGATTCTAGGAAACGACAGTGAGCAATAATTAGCCAGAAGTGAAAACACATCAAGAGTGTGATGCATCTGATGTGTTTTATGTTGTAGAATAAAACATGAAAGTATTTTGAGTTTGTGTTAGCCACGAACCTTATTTAAGAGATTAAACTGAAATCCCATTGAAAAAACCCATTGACTTTGGGATGAGGGAACCAGAACTGCTAAAATGGTAACACGCTTCCGGGTTTTTGCATACAAATTGAAGTCATAGTTCCCCCACTCTAAATAGCCGACTGATTAAAACACTCGATACTGTTGTCATGCAGACTTACTCAAGTTGCAGCTTTGATTCGTGCAGTTTGCTTACTTTAGGGTCGGTGTTCATTTTCACTTCCATCTCTCTCCTCTGCATGTATCCGCTCTGCTTCTTCAGCGTTAATGAGCTTCCCTGTGGAGATGTGGTAAACAGCACCTGATGCAGGACAATCATTAGCTAATTGGCAGATCCATGTTCTCCTCCTCCATCTGCACGCCAGCGTTGCACAAACTCCTCAACAGGTCTCTTCACATTTATAATAGGGCTGCACCATATCAGAAACATTTTATATCGCAATATTGTGAAATATAAATACAGTTTCATAAGATGGTTTGAGTAGCTCTAATGAGTATAAACCAGAGATGTCCAAATTCCGTCCTGGAGGGCCGGTGTCCTGCAAATTTTAGCTCCAACTTGCCTCAACACACCTGCACCATACCTGCCAACACTCCAGTTTTTCCTGGGAGTCTCCCGTATTTCAGACCCACCTCCCGGTTTGTAATTCCTCCTGGAAAACTCTCGGAATTTCAACCCCTTCCCCTAGTCCTCAGGTGATTGGTACAATCTGTAAGACCCCATTCACACGGGGCTTCAATGTCAACGCTTAACAGAGGACGTGTCTGAAGCAGCGTCAACCAATGAAATTAGTAATCGGCTACTGTCTGAACTGGTGTATTTGCATACAGCGATCTGATTGGCTGGCGTTTCCGTTGGCACTTAAAAAGTTGAGAAAGTCACAACTTCTGCAGTGATTAACGCCACTGAAGCGGCACCAACGGATCCACAATGCAGTGCGTTGAAGCTGATGTCCCTTGTATATGTGGCATAACACCCCCGGATTGCCGACAGACCAGGCACCCCTCCAGGTCACTCTGCTCACCATCCGATCGCTAACTCCCACCCACCCCCCAGTCTCCCGGATTTTCAAAGACAAATGTTGGCAGGTATGACCTGCATGGATGTTTCTAGAAAGCCTATAAGAGCTTGATTAGTATAGGTGTGTCTGATTGGGGTTTGAAGTAAACTTTGCAGGACACCGGCCCTCCAGGACCGAGTTTGGGCACCCAAACAGTCTAAACAGTATTCAGGCACTAAAACTGAATAATCACATATATAATCGAATAAACTGAATAATCGTTTCTTGTTCAAATATCTAAAAAAATACATAGATTAAGTTAAAAATACTGTTTTATTTTGAGCTTCAGAATAAATAAATAAAAATTAAGATTCTTCCAATGGTAAAATAAGTTTAGTTTTGTATGGAAATCTTGATATTTGGACTAGAAACAAGACAAAAGTTTGAACTTTCTATCTTATAAATAAGTAAATGCAATTAATCTTTGGTTACACCTCTAAACATCATAGTTTTTTGTGGCCAAATATGTTAAACTCTCTTGAAATGCTCAGCCACAGATCTTAAAGGGGAAATGAAGCACTCAGTTAAGTTGACCTTATTTTGTACATTGGATTCCACTTTAATGAATACATATTAAACAAACCCGATTAATGTAACCATTTAGCAGAAAACAGCCTGTTTTACTGTAGATTTTAGACCTAGGGCGCCGCCATCTTGAAATGTCTCTGTGTCTGACGTCACGGGGTTGGTTCCGCTCTTTCAGCTGAACGGACACAATGGAAGGAGTGAACGCGGAGACTGGAAAGCGTAATTTAACCCAATGCGTGAAGTTGTGGACGTGGAGCTGCTGCAAATACAAGCATCAGATGTGCGTCTAATATAAAAGTATATATATTTATACTATTTATCTTGTTTTCTCCTTTAATTGCCGATCATTTGATGCGCTTTGATTCACTCTCTGCTTGACTGCCTGTCTGGGTTTCAAATGTGATTGAAACGGACTAAACACGGAGAATGAACAGCCTAATTTAACCCAAATCTACCAAAGTGGAAAAATATTTGTTATTAAGTTGCTAGATGTAGGTGAATGACTCTTTTTCTTTCTTTTTTTTATTAACTTTTATGACTAGGTCTTTGGTTCATGGTCACATTTGAGATTTGCCATTTTTGAGATTACTGGAACCCACTGATTACAAATCAAAACACTCAATTGATGACAATAAAGGATTTAGTTTACAACTGGGAATACATTTTGATTAAAAATACGTGATTTATTCAGAGGCATTTGACCCAGTGTTTGACCCACAGAAGTTCTTGACTGTTCTCTTCTATAAGCTGAACTCTGAGTTCAGTGTAAAAACCTAGAGATTTACCATGGCAGCATCAGCCTGCGGCATTGATTTCTGTGTGGGTGCTGAAGTCGACACTTTCACCACTGCAGAGTATCGCTCTACTGCAAAAACTGCTAGAGGATCCTAAAAGAGCTTTACAATGGCAAGAAAGTTTTCAAAATATGTTAATGACACCCAAGACGCACACAGTTAACACTTTAAACAGCTTAAAGTGCAATTTAAGCTCTGGAATTCAGCTTAAAGTCTAATTTAAAGGCTTAATTAGGTTAACTTGGACATGGTTAGGTTAATTAGGCAAGTCATTGGACATGTTCTGTAGACAATCAAAGAATTAAGACTTCCCCCAGAAGAAAAAAGTAATGGGAGACACCGGAGCTGCGTCCTAAATGGCACACTATACACTTACACACTCAACAGCATAGTGTATGTAGTGTCTTCTCAAATGGAACACTAATGTTTTTTACTAAGCGGAAATTCTAACCGTTCCTCTGATGACGTTTGACGGTTGCCAAATTAGTGAAGTGAATAATACCTTCCATGACTAAAACCACATTCACCATCGGGAGGCGCTATAATCACTTTGGTAGGAGAATACTGCTTTCACGATCCAAAATAAATAAGGTTATGCAACTTGTGCACCCGATAGCTCCGCCCCTTAAGTGAGCAAAGCAGCAGTCGTTAAGTGCGTGAAGTGTCCATCATTACACACTTCATTTGACCGGTTGAAGGAGTGCATCATCCGGATAATTAAAGTGCACTTATTAGGTTTAGAGTTTTAGTGTGAGTGCACTACTTACACTACACTGTAAAAAAATTTACCAGTAAAAGTCTGTACAATCTACAGTAAAAACCTGTTAAATGATTAACGGCTCATTTCTGTACAAAATACGGAAAATAACTGTAACAGATTAAACCTTTGTTTTTTTATTTTTATTAATTATTATTTTATTTAGAGTTTTATTCTTAGTTGATCTTTGGTTATGGCTAGGCCCACACGGAATCTGCGCGCGCAGAATTCTGCAGATTTTCAGCAGATTTTCTGCAGATTTTCCGCAGATTTTTAGCCCATCATTAATTCTGTTTATTTACTTACAGTTAACTATTTACTGTTAATCTACTTGGATTTGCATTGTAAACATTAAATACAAGTTAAAAAGATAATATTTTTTTTTGAACACATTAAGGTTTTAGTTTTGATACTCCCAAAATAATTCCGCAGAAATCCGCAGATTTTTACCAAAATTCTCCGCAGAAATAGCAAAAAACATCCGCAGATTCTGGCTGGCCCTAGTTATGGCTGTAATTTGTTTTTCTTTCCTTTAGTGATTCTGCTTGTTAACAGTTGTTCATCAATAATTCTCAATCCTCCTTTAATTAGACACTTAATTATCTCATTAACTTCATCACTATCTGAGTGTTCAACCCTCTGTAGTGAGGACACTAGTGAGGATTTTGCTCTGGGATTTAAGGGGTTAAATGTGTTCGATAAAAAATACAGACTGTGGAATGTATTTTTAACGGAAATATTCTGTAAACTGAATTTATGACCGTAAAATGTTAAAAACAGTAGATTACTGGTAACCACAGCTGCTGGTATTTTACAGTAAAATCAAGAAGAAAAAAAAAACAGCAAAATACTGTCAAACGTTTTTTGTGTCACCGTTGTGGAGGATAGTAGCATCTGGGTACAAGTCAAAGATGAGCTAAGAGTATTTGACATCATGCTGCCTCTTCATTTGTTTAAATGTTACCGTGTAGTTACTAATGCAGTGAAAATCTGTTTGTTAATTATAAACACACATGAACACATTAGTGCATTGAATGACTTTGCGTTTTTATGCACTAAGCTACGTTTTTGTGAACTGAACATTGTATAGGTTCATGAAATACGGTTATTTTCCGTAATTTTTAACAGTTCTATAAACGGAAAAATTCTGGCAACCACAGCTGCCAGTATTTTTCTGTAAATTTAACAAATTTTTTTAACAGTGTATTTATACTACAAAATGGCGTAGAATAGCGCATAAGTATGCGATTTGGGACGCACATTGTGAAAATTGTCCTTGCTCTGTTAAACATTACTTGGGAAACTTTAAACTGATTAAATAGAAATGATTGATCATTGAAAAAATAATAAAAAATTTCTAATTGTTTTTAATCAGTACTACCCAAGCACAAATAAACAACACTTCCTTTGGTAAAATGCATATTATAAAATATTAATATAAAATGTACAAATATATTTTTGGAAACGCTGTTTATGCCTTAAGTGACTAGAAAAAGAAGTTTTATTACAGTCAACAGTGGCCGATTCAAAAGCATGTAAAATATCAAAACATATCAAGCAAGAAGCGAACCATAGTTGCATTTCTCTGATCAAAAGCACTTAAAAACGATGAATAAATGAAAATTTTAAGTATACATAACTAGAAAAAGGTGGAGCGGTGGCTCAGTGGTTAGCACTGTCACCTCACAGCAAGAAAGTCGCTGGTGAAAGTCCCAGCTGGAATTTCTGTGTGGAGTTTGCATGTTTTTCCCGTGTTGGCGTGGGTTTCCTCCGGGTGCTCCGGTTTCCTCCACAGTCCAAACACATGCGATATAGGAGAATTTGAGAAATTAATTGGCCCTAGTGCATGAGAGTGTGTGTGTGTGAGAATAAGTGTATGGGTGTTTCCTAGTACAAGGTTACACCTGGAAAGGCATCCGCTGCGTAAAACAAATGCTGGAATAGTTGGCGGTTCATTCCGCTGTGGTGACCCCTGATAAATAAGGGACTAAGCTGAAGAAAATAGACTTAAATGTAGATGGAATAACTCTAAACCGTGTTTAAATGTTTTCATGATAGATTTTCATTTATATATAGACTCGCTCCAGTGTAATAATAGCAAGAAATGTCAAGATATATTCATAGTTGCAAAGGAGTTGAAGTTAATTGAATAGTAAACGTTGTCAACTGGGTAGGTTAAATAATTTCTTACTTATCAGGGTTCAACGCTAAGGATATTTTCTACTGGCCTGGACATTTTCACTGGCCCCACAATATATATATATATATATATTTAAATGATGTGTCAAAGATAATGTCTGCGAATCTAAAATTGAAATGTAGCATTAAAAAGTGTTAATAAATCTATAAAAATTAATAGAAAATGTGCAGGTATTTTATTGCAGTTCTAAATTATTTAACAAAATATGGCTGACTTGCCAAACTGACGGAAAACTGTGCGAAACATTACTTCAATTTTTTCCATCGTGTTGTACCCACATACGACATTTAAGTTCTTGCTTCCAAGACATTAGAAACAGACATTTTCTCGGCACTTGCAATAAAATGTTCAGAAAGATGGTTCTGGTCAGTTAAGGCACTGGTTATCAGCTGATATATTTTTCTAAAGAGTATGTTTTGAGCAGTAATTTAATGCTGGGCGTGTCATCGTGATTGACAGCTGTGATTGACAGCTTCTCAAAGCAACAGTCAGAGCTTCGGCAGGAGACTGAACTGTTATTATTCCATTTCTGTGTTATTTTACCATGATAAAATGAGTTGTTCAGCAGTAAACTATAGTTTCTGACATACAGGATCTGGTGGAACACGGTTTATTTGGTAAGGTGAGGGCTTTATCAGTTTGCTGACACATGCCTAACCACCCAGATAGCAAAATACACTCGGGCCATTTCCGGCTAGACCCTCGCCTGCCGGAGAATTACCTCTCAGGTCGACTCCGTCTGCTGTACCTACGAGTCCGGCTCGGATGCAGCAGCGTAGGCTTGCTAACGGTCGCCGCATCTGACCCGATTGACTCGGAATCGGGCAGTGAGTCCATAGGCATCCGGCGGTTGATTAGATGTACAAGCATTTGGTTGGAAGTTTGATTCCGCAGCTCCTCCTCTGGCTCCATCAGGCAGTCCTTTTGCGCATGCCCAGGTTCCAATTTCAGCAGTCTTTTGCAACAGTTTGTGCCCGTCACGAGGTGTTTTTTTTCTTCACAGCTTTTAATGGATAATGGCGCTGTCGCATTGTCCATATTTTATACAGTCATTGGTCCAACCTGTGCAGTGCACATGCCCATTTTAGTCTAAAAAAGTTCCAAAGTGAGCAGAAGTGCCTACCCCCCCCTTCAGTTTGCGACCCCCCCCCCCCCCCCCCAATATTATGTTCTGTCATCATGGCAAAGAAATCCATTATAAGAAATGAGTTATTAGAAATGTGTCCAAAAAAATCTTCTCTTTCTTCAACAGAAATTGAGAAAAAATATACAGGGGTGCTAATAATTCAGGAGGGCTAATAATTCTGACTCAACTGTATTTGTCGGTTCCCAAAAATGTAGCCCTGTGTACTAGTGATGCACGGATGGCGGTTATATCCACGGGCGCTGCAGATAATCCGCGGGTCGGGTAGTAAAAAAAAAAGTACAGTATGATTAATTGCAGGCGGGTCATAGCAGTTGACCAGCGAAAATGCAAAGAATGGACTTTGCAGAATGTGAAGATGAGATGCCCAAAATAATAGATGAAGTGCAAGAGTACTGTGCAAACTTTCAGTTAGAGGAGTCATCAGAGGAAAATCTGCTGCATTCTGGGAAAAACAAGGTCGCTTATTTACACGACTGCAGCGCCTTGCAAGGAGAAGCTTGTGCATTCCTGCAACAAGCGGTGCGAGCGAACGCTCATTTAGTGCAGCTGGCCGTGTTTTGGAGGCGAGGCAGAATCGCCCGAATCCAGGCACAGTAGATGCTATTCTGTTTTTGCACAGTGCAAAGAAAAAGCCCAAGTAAACATAACATAGCTGCTGTTTAGGCTGAAGTGACACCGTTTGTGTTATCTTTTTCCTGTATATGTAAAAGCTGAATCTGCTGTTAATAACAAACAATCAACGGTGATTAATCATCATGCTTAAAACAAAGAATTAGAATTATTAAACTGTCGATCGGGTGCGGGTCGGGTGCGGATATATAAAGTAATATGTGTGGGCGGGTGGATGAAGGAGCAGATTCGGGTAACATTTCAGCTGATCCGCGCTTCTCTACTGTGTACATATCTCCAACGAGCTTGGGTTGACTTGGAAAGTCCCAGATGTTTTCCAGTGGCTCCTTCATTTGATTAATAATAGATCAGCGCTAAAAACCTTCTCTGGCTGAATGTGAATAATGCATCTGCCTGAAGGAGAATCAGAGCAGGTGAGGGTCTACAATGAGGACAGACAGAGTTAAAGATGATGAATAATGCTGCTACTTGTGTTTGCTGCAGCACAGGAAGCTCAGAGTCATTAACGTGTCTCTTCCTCTGTTCAAGCTGCTGTCTGACAGAGCTGTGAAGGATGAGGAAAAACACGTTCGGATGAGCGAGACAGAGTAGAGTTAATCACGCTGAATATATTAGCAAGCGGCACCAGAAACATGCTGCTGGGTTTTTGACGAGCGGTTTCGGCTGTTTAAAAAAACTGCAGACTTTAGATAACAACCATCTGCTGGATGATGATACATAACTGAAGATTCAGTTCCTTCACCTTAATGTAGATTCATGTTTGCATGGTACTGTGCTTAGCATATACAGTTGAAGTCAGAATTATTAGCCCCCCTGTGTATTTTTCCCCCAATTTCTTTTTAGCAGAAGGAAGTTTTTTTTCAACATATTTCTAAACATAAAAGTTTTGATAACTATTTCGGACACACTTTATTTTGATGGTCACGTTATTTAAGCGGTCTATAAGGATATTGTGGTTAATGGTGTCAAATGTGGCACTAAGATCCAGTAATACTAACAACGAGATGCACCCCTGGTCAGCAGCTAAGAGTAAAGCGTTGGTTATTTTCACTAACGCGGTTTCTGTACTGTGACGAGGCCTGAAACCGTATCATTTGTTGCCCTTGGTCCAGACGAAATGAACCAAACCACAGATGTGAAAGCACCCTTAAAGGCTTAACTAGTTTAATTAGGCAAGTTAGGGTAAACATATACATATATAGTGGGGGAAATAAGTTTTGAACACATCAACATTTTACTCAGAAAACACATTTCTAAAGGTGCTGTTGACTTGAAATGTTCACCAGATGTTGGTAACAACCAGAGAAATCCATATATGCAAAGAAAACAAATCTGATTAGTTTAGAAATGAAGTTATGCATAATAAAATGAAATGACGCAGGGAAAAAGTGTTGAACACATGAAGAAAGGGAGGTGTAGAAAGGCAATGAAAGCCCAGACAGCAGCTGAAATCTCTCAGTAGTTCTTCAGCAATCCTCTGCCCTTCCTCAGTGTAAATGAATATCAGCTGCTTCAGTCCAACATCTACATTAGCAGGAGGATGAAGATGAAACCAGGGTGGACATTTCAGCAAGACAATGATCCAAAACACAGCCAAGGAGAATCTCAAATGCTTTCAGAGAAAGAAAATCAAGCTGTAGAATGGCCCACCCAATCCCCTGACCTGAATTCAATATAAAATACAAATTAAAGCTCAGATTTGATAGACGAGACCCACAGAACCATCAAGATTTTGCCACTCTGTTGAAGTCTGTAAAGAACTCACAGCTGAGCAATGCATGAGACTTCATTCTCCATATGAGAGGCGTCTTTAAGCTGCCACACAGCAAAAAAAAAAAAAAATCAGTGTACATTTAACTCAGTTTGAGTTTAACTTAAGACTCCTTGGGTGTACATATGACTCTGTTGGAGGGGGCGTGGCCGAGAGCCGTGGGAGCGAAACGAGGCCCGCCACAGATAAGAAACACCTGTGGTGTGCACCTGCCTCCAATCCCACGGAAGGAGCTCTGGACTATAAGAGGAGGAACGATGGCAGAGGAGAGAGAGAGGACCAGGCCCGGACATATTGTTTTACTTTTGCTTTCAGTTTGACGGCAGTCTCCGTGAGGAGCTGCCGTCCCTTTTACTGATAAATATTTAAAAGTTTGTCGGTTCTCCGCCTCCTTCTTCCCGGCGGCCAGGTGGCCGTAAACTTCATTACAGTGATGCCGAAAACTCGGGAGAAGGAGGGACACGTTGTCCAGTTGCCCTCGCCGCTGAGAGGAAGGGCGAGTGTTCGGGAGTTAACCTGAATGGGGGAGAAACCCGTTTGTCTGCCAGAGTGACAGGGCGGCCTGAGGCTGGCGAGGAAGGATCTGCCTGCTGCTGTCTCCCAGCATGAGGAGCAGAGGACGCGGGGCTCCCCACCGGATGGGAAAGAGCTGAAGGGAGCCAACCCAAAGAGCCCGGAGAGAGTCGCCGTGATCCGCCATGATGCCGAAGCCTGCGTGCTCCACTGAAGCGGGAACGGAGCAGGAGACCAGAAATGCCGCCAGCCAGCCAGGAGACCGCCGCCGGACACCAGAAGACAGACGGGTGGATAGATTCCTCCACAGGGCTCCCAACATGTCGTCGCATCTCTCAGCTGGTTGAGGACCGAGTGGCAGCGTGTCTGGAGAACCGAACCCCAATAATTTTTTTTCCCTCTCTCCCCTCTCTGTCTACTCTGTATTTCCTCCTTTTTTCTCCATCTCCTTTTATCTTGGCTCGTCCCATATAGGTCTTGCGGGTGCTGTGGCGCCAAACCACCCCCAGGAGTATGCACAGCTACGGGGTGCCCCCGGCCTGTGATGGGAGATGGGGGTATGTGGCGAGGGGGCGTGGCCGAGAGCCGTGAGAGCGAAACGAGGCCCGCCACAGATGAGATGCACCTGTGGCGCGCACCTGCCTCCAATCCCACGGAAGGAGCTCTAGACTATAAGAGGAGGAACGATGGCGTTAATATATGTGTTATAATCAAATGTGTTAATATATTACCTTTTTTCCTATATTATTAATTGGTGTGTGTGTGTGACGGATAACAGTGATCAAATATGTTGAAAATTGTTTTAATTTATTAAATGTTCATAAATCTTTTCAGAAATAATTTCAATACATTCAACTCTTTGCATTTTAAAATGCAAAATTTAAGTAAAACATACTGGTTTGATCAGTGTTTGTCCGAAAGAATCGGTTCAAGTAAAAAAACTGGCCTTCCCATGACTAGTGGGAAATACACTGCATATTGGGGTAAAAGTTTAACACTCGTGGATTAAAGTGTACTCCTGTTTTAACACTGAACAACACCAAAAATAAAATAAATCACACTGTATATTTAACACTGGAATTTTTACTGAGCAGCACTAAAAATGTGTTGCAGATCTGAATGACAGGAAAGGATGTTTATTTACAAATGAAATGAAGTTGACCAGACAAAACATGAAATATTTTGTGTTCATGTTGTCTGCAGTGAAATACAAGTCAAAGTCAATTTGGAAATCACTACTTTCTTTCAAATTTGTTTTGCGGTTGTATTACAGCTCTAGCTAAAACATTTTAAAAAGCAGAAAATATTTCATCATATTATGTATTTATGTGGTTTACATGTGTTTATTATGCTAAAATAACAAGAAAATACCTTCTAATTGACTCCTACTTGCCAATTATTTCCAATAATTCATCTTAATTTGACCCCAGCATCATTGTCATTGATTTGAGAGATTTCACAGTTTGTTTTTGACCTGATTATCATTTGAGTCACGGCACATGCAGACGGAGCTCACTAATAATTTACTCAGTGTGCGTCATCTGAGCAGCGTGAGTCCTGCGCACACCGAGCTGCTGTCTGTTTTGATGTCTAATAGCCTTCGGTGTCACTATATTTAATCTAAACGGCCCAGAAAAATCTGGAGATATTCAATGCATTGAAATATTGGACAGCAGAAATGGCATTTATGAACAGCACTTCAACATGTCTGTATTATTCTTTTACGTGTTTAGTACAAACACACAATGAGTAGGAATATTTAGTGCCGTTTTTGGGACTAATTTGCTCAAATTAAGTGATTATACTATATGCTTAAATTAATAACGAATTTTTTGCCAATAGAGTCAGAAAAAGAAACTTCATTCAACAACAAAATAACACGTTTAGTTCTCTAATTTTAAGCATTAGCTCACTTAAATATTTTGTTTCTTAAAATGAGATAAAAATTAGCGATGTGATAAGAAAAAAATAATTATTCAAAGTAAAAACACCTATTTTTTGACACTTTTCTCATTTTTATTAACTCACTGAAATGATTGTTTCTTAAAATAAGAAAAAAATCTATCAAGTTGGTAAAAATAAATGTGCTTTTCCTCTAAATTAATAGTTTGTGTGTCTGGTAGATTATTTTTCTCATTTTCTTATGAGAAAAAAAAATCTTATCAGGGTGGCAAAAATAAATGTGGTTTTCCTTTAAATTAATTTGGATTTTTTTTACCACCCTGATAGGAAAATACTTATTGTGTTTCTTAAAATGAAAACAACAACAACCTGTAAATCATCAGAGGCCAGTCAAAAAAAAAAAAAAAAAAATCGATTGCAAAATCTTTCTAATGATCAATCAATGATGGCATAAAGACCGCCTTCTGATGATTGACAGACAGCCTCTCATTAGCATGTTGATCTGAGGAAAAGTAAATATGGAACTAAGTTCAAGAATGAATAAACATTTGAAAAGGGAAAGTAAAATCAACTTTTAGTTTAGCATTTACTTATTGCCCCAACATCCGTGTAATTTATTTAATTACCTGCCCACACTATTACTTATTTATATACTTGTTTATTTATGCAGGGATTTGTGGATTTTTATATACATATATTTATTTATTTGCATATATATATTTTTATTGTTTTTGCAGGTTTCGTCCTCCATATTAATGCATAAAAGAAGAAAAATATATAATCAAGGTGGTAAAAATTAAGAGTTTTTCCTTTGAACTAATTTAGATTTAGTTTTTACCAGCTTGATAGATTTTTGGTCGTTTTATGCATATAAAATCTTATTTTGTTTCTTAAAATGAGAAAAAAAATTAATCTAAATTAACTCAAAAGTAAAAACACATTATTTTACCACCCTAAAATATTTTTTCTCTTATTTTAAGCATTAACTCACATTAAATATGTATTTTGGTTCTTAAAATGAGAAAACAAATCTACCAAAATAAAAATATATCAAAATGAGCTGAATGGAAAAACACATTTATTTATACCACTTTGATAGATTTTTTTCTCTTTGTATGCATTAACTCACCCTAATTAAATACTTGTTTTGTTTCTTAATATGAGAAATTAAAGTATTAAGGTGATAAAAATATCTAAATAATTCAAAAGAAAAAACACATTTATTTTTTACCACCTTGATAGATTTATTTTCTCATTTTATGCCTTAACTCACTTTTATTAAATCCTTTACTTTTCTTAAAATGGAAAAACATTTATTTTTTACCAACTTGATCATTTTTCCCTCATTTTTTACATTAAAATACTTATTTTTTTTCTTAAAATATAAAAAAATAAATCTACCAAAGTGGTAAAAAAATAAATCTAAATTATTCATTCATTCATTTTCTTCTCGGTTTAGTCCCTTTATTAATCTGGGGTCGCCACAGCGGAATGAACCAGTAACTTATCCAGCACTTTTTTTACACAGCGGATGCCCTTCCAGCCACAACCCATCTCTGGGAAACATCCACACACACTCATTCACACACAAACACCAGGGACAATTTAGCCTACCCAATTCATGTACCGCATGTCTTTGGATTGTGGGGGAAACCGGAGCATCTGGAGGAAACCCACGCGAACGCAGGGAGAACATGCACAGAACTCCACACAGAAATGCCAACTGACCCAGCCGAGGCTCGAACCTGCGACCTTCTTAAATCAAAATTATTTCAAAAGAAAAATCCTTTTTTTTCTCATTTTATGCATTAAATCACTTAAATTAAATACTTATTTTGTTTCTTAAAATGAGAAAAAAACATCTATTAAGGTGGTAAAAATATATTAATTCTAAAATAAATCCTTATTTTGTTTCTTAAGTAAACACGTGCTGATTTAATGACGTAGATGATAGTTTACATATTTATATTGAACGATAAGTCAAAAAAACAGGAAGAAAGTAATTATTTTCAGTGCATTCACTCGTGAAAGCAGTGATTCAGATGCATTGATGTGTATGCAGGTGTCATTGTATCCAGGTGCTTTTCTCCATTAGTACCCAAGAGGAGCTCTCTGGAAGAGCCTGGGTTATTTATAGATCCTTGTCTGGGTCACAATGTGAATCATCTTCTGTTTGGATGGCATTGGCAGGATACAAAACCAACATGCAACACTATTATTTTCCTTTGTAACTGCTTTACTGGTGGTGTTTGCATGGAAGAGTGAATTGCGGGAACATTTCAAGCATCTTCCAATTATTTTTACTTAAACTAGAATGACAAATCAATTGTAATCTTGATTTCAGCTTGAAATTAATTATTTTGCTTACCCGACTGGCAGATTAAAAACCCATTTTATTTTAACTTAAACTTTAGCTTGTTTGGAAAGATACTTTATATATATTTGGACTAGAAACAGAAAAAACTAAACTATTTTTTGCAGTGTCTATCTGCATAGCACATAAGAGTATATTCAAATACATATTAATCATTTTATTTTTCAAATATACACTACCTGACAAAAGTTTTGTCATCTATCCAAGTTTTAGGAACAGCAAATAATAACTTGACTTCTAGTTGATCATTTGGTATCAGAAGTAGCTTATATGAAACACTTATTTGACCAAAATAAAATATGATCATGCCTTGATTTTTAATGATTTAATAAGGACAGTAAGGTTTGACTTTGCTTAGACAAAAGTCTTGTCACTTAACAGAAATAATGTCCAGTATAGAATATAAAGTCATGCTGCAGTGGAAACAGAATGAATATTGTGTCTGACTCCATCATGAGCTTGGAGGACTGCATCCATGCATCTCTGAATGACTCAAATCACTTATTAATAAAGTCATCTGAAAAGGCAAAGAAAGCGTTCTTGCAGGACTCCCAGAGTTCATCAAGATTATTTGGATTCATTTTCAATGCCTCCTCCATCTTACCCTAGAAATGCTCAATAATGTTCATGTCTGGTGACCGGGCTGGCCAATCCTGGAGCACCTTGACCTTCTTTGCTTTCAGGAACTTTGATGTGGAGGCTGAAGTATGAGGAGCAGCACTATCCTGCTGGAGAATTTGCCCTCTCCTGTGGTTTGTAATGTAATGGGCAGCACAAATGTCTTGATACCTCAGGCTGTTGATGTTGCCATCCACTCTGCAGATCTCTCATACGCCCCCATACTGACCACAAACCATGATTTTTCCTTCACCAAACTTGACTGATTTCTGTGAGAATCTTGGGTCCATGCTGGTTCCAATTGGACTTCTGCAGTATTTGTGATGATTTGGATGCAGTTCAACAAATGATTCATCTGAAAAATCTAAAAAGTCAAGTTAGTATTTGTTGATCTTAAAACTGGGATTAACGACAAGACTTTTGTCAAGTAGTGTAATTGTGTATGTTCTAAAATATATGAAATTTATGAAATTTAAATAATGAAATTAAAAACTAAAATATAATGAATATAAAGTTTAGAAAACTATTATTAAAATAGCAATGTGATGCTAAAATGTACACCCCCCACTGGCAGATTATTTTGCTAATTGTAATAACTCGCTTAATTTTGACTCATTATTTTTAGAAATAAATCTGTATTTATTTTTACTTATCCAGAAAATGCTTCTTAATGTAGGGATTTGCATATATTTGGACTAGAAACAAGACAAAACTTAAAAAAAAAAAAAAAAAATGTAATGCAATATATATCTGTGCAGTACATATCCAAAAAAACATAATGCATTTTACTTAGTATAATTATTTGTTCTAAAATGTCTAAAACTAAATTAAAACAACATAAAGAACATAAGAAATAAAAAATTCAATTCAATTCATCTTTATTTGTATAGCGCTTATACAATGTAGATTGTGTCAAAGCAGCTTCACATGGAAGATTATAGTGAATTGAAACAGTGTCAGTTCAGTTTTCAGTGTTTTAAGTTCAGTTCAGTTTAGCTCAGGTCAGTGTGGGTTAATAATCACTACTGAGAGTCCAAACACTGAGGAGCAAATCCATCGATGCGCAACTCTACAGATCCCGAACCATGCAAGCCAGTGGCGACAGCGGCGAGGAAAAAACTTCACCAATTGGCGAAAGTGAAGAATTTAAAAAACCTTGAGAGAAACCAGGATCAGTTGGGCACGACCATTTCTCCTATGGCCAAACGTCTTGTGCAGAGCTGCAGTCTAGGCGCAGGAAGCTGGACCTCAGCGAAGACTCATCTGTCCTTGGAGCGTCACAGGAATCAGTCTCATGCTCTCCACTCTTCTATGACCACCACAGCAGTTGCTCAGGATACGGCCTGGTCCAGAAACCTTGGGATCATCTCGTCGCTGGTCTTGAATCGCATCAGTGGCGCTGCATAGTCTGAGGGCCTCGAGATGAGTACCCCCAGGTGGAAATACAGAATAAGGAGAATAATTAGCGTAGCTGCTGTTCATAGTGTATATAAACAAGAAGCAAAATCGTGTGTGGGGCACATCATGCGTCATACCGCTATGTAATGCACTAAGTGTATGCTTTGCTAAAAAGATAGGTCTTTAATCTAGTTTTGAAGAGTGAGAGTGTGTCTGAGCCTCGGACATTATCAGGAAGGCTATTCCAGAGTTTAGGAGCCATAAATGAGAAGGCTCGACCTCCTTTACTCGATTTTGCTATTCTAGGTACTAGAATAACTAGTAGTAACTAGTAGTTAAAAAATAACACATTTAAAGTATAGAAAATACAAAACTTTATCCTCACTATTACTAAAATAGCAATTTGATGCTAAAATGTCCCCCACTGGCAGGTTTTTTTGCTCATTTTAAGGAAAAACTCACTTTATTTTATTCATTGATTTTAATTGTCACACCTGTTGCAGTGCTCTCTTTTGGACACTTGAGGGAACTAGCTTGTTTTGTAGTTTAACTTCATTTCCTATAATCCTTTGCACTTCTGATTGTATTGTTACAGCTGTTTCTTGTTTGTTAATTTAGCCCTGTCTTTATAAAGCCTTTTGTCTTGTGTTTTAGTTGCCTTAGGATTTTGTTTGTCCCTCATGTCTGCTATTTTTGTTTGGTGATCTAGTTTTGTATGCGCTTATTCTTGCGTTCTTGTTTTTTTTTTGTGAGCACTTATACTCAGTTTAGTATTTGCTGATTTTTGGATTCTTGATTGTTTTGTCAGCATTCCTGCCCTGTTTTTGTATTTGTTATTTTGGGGTTTTTGTCAGTTCTTTCGTTCGGACTCATTTCTAGATTTTTGTATCTTGCTTAAAGTTCCTGCACGATTGGGATAATCCGTCCTTTTTGACAAAATAAATTGCTGCACATGGATTTTTATGTTTTGTGATTCTCAATCTCGTGATAAAAAATCTAGTTTTTTTTTAAACATCAATTTTATGCACTCTCAGAAATCTCATAAAAGAAAAACTCATAAAAGCTCAATTCACTTGTCTCTGGTGTTCAACGTGTCAAAATTGATGAAAAACAAATTCAAGCATAAAATTGGTGTAAACACACTCTCAGAAATAAAGGTACGTGAGCTGCCACTGGGGTTGTACCTTTTCAAAAGGTACAAATTTGTACCTAAAAGGTCCATATTAATACCTCAAGTAGAGAAGTACAAAAGTGTTCCTCTTAAAATGTCTAGGTACTATTATATACTTTTGAAGTACCAATATGGACCCTTTAGGTACAAATGTGTACCTTTCAAAAAGGTACCACCCCAGTGGCAGCTCACGTACCTTTATTTCTGAGAGTGTGTTTACACCACTTTTATGCTTGAATTAGTTTTTAATCAAATTTTGACATGTTGCACAGACCAGTGACAAGTGTATTTAGCTTTTATGAGTTTTCTTGAACTAATAATCTACCATAGTAAGTTGCTTCAACTCAGAGAAATTGAAACAATAAATAAACATAAGTTAAATATATTGTGAAGCTCAACATCTTAAGTTGAAACCAAAGAATCTCTCTAAGTTGAGCTGAATCACATTTTCAAGGCAGCTGGAGTTACACTTGAGTGTGTAAGTTTAACCAATGTGAAACGTTTTACAGTGTACTTGTCTAGAAAATGCTTCTATTTTTAAAAATATATGTAGATATCAGGACTAAAAACAAGACAAAAACTCTTCTAAAAATCTAAAATGTCTAAAACTAAATTAAAACAACACAATTAAATTAAAAACTAAAATACAACAAATGCTAAGTATTAAAAAAAAATACAAAACTGTATGCAAAACATGATTAAAAATGTAAATTTCCTCTCCTGGAGATACTGAAGTGTTTTTGTGACATATCAGGACACAAATCTGTTTAATGACATATGTATGACACAGGTATTACAAGAATTTGGTGAAATATATGAGAACATTGGTGATGTCCTCATTTCTCAAAATCTTATACATCACACAGAATATGTTTTTTTCCATAAAGATAACCTGTGAGGGTTGGGTTTAGAAGTAGGGCAAACGAAAATACAGCTTGTACAGTATAAAAGCAATAGAAATCAATGTAATGTCCCCACAATTAACAAAAACAATTGTGTGCATGTGTGTGTGTGTGTGTGTGTGTGTGTGAGTGTGTGTGTGGTCTGGATGTCTCTCTGCAGTGTTTTTCCTCAGTAAAAACAGCAATGCAGCGCTTCTTTTGTGCAGCTCCACACAAAGGCCGCTCGGAAAATATTCGCCATAATGAAATTACTGCAACATCAGTGTAACAGGAGCTGAAAATGACATTAGGAAGATCTGAACTCACCTAAACGTTCCTCAGTAGCAGAACAGTAGCCTGGGCTGCTTTCACCCTGATCCTAAAAAGACTAAAAAGCAGAAGGTTTAATGGAGAACGTCTTTGGTAATGAATTGGTCTGTGATCTATCAATAATTATTCTGCTTCTCAAAAGAGCAACCAGTTTGTCTATGTGTAAATATTTATTGGCAAATCTGTCTAAGGGCTTGGTGATATTAAAAGATATCAAACAGTAATAACTGCATTTACTAAAGCTTCCTGAAGAGTTTCTAAAGAATAAAATGATAAAAAATTATTTTCAAAAGTCTAATAAATAAATAAATAATATTATATACATAAATAATAAATAAATAATATACAGAATAAATAAATAAATGTTTAAATACAAATAAATAAATATATAAAAATATATAAATAAACTAAAAAAATATATATTTTATATATAATAAAATGATTAATAAAATGTATTTTAAATGTTTAATAAATAAATACAAAATAAATAAATAAATAATAAAATGTAAAAAATAAATAAATAAATATACAAAAAAGTAAAATAATATAAATAAATAAAATAATAAATTAGAATATATCAAAAAAGTAATAATTGGATTTACAAAGTTTCCTAAAGAATAAAATGATTAATTAAAATGTATTTTCAAAATTCTAGTAAATTAATAAATATTATACAAAACAAATATATAATAATTATATAAAAATGTAAATAAATAAATAATCAAAAATAAATAAATAATAAATAAATCATATAAATAAAATGCTAAATAAATTAGAATAAAATCAAAGCAGTAATAACTAGATTAACAAAACTTCCTGAAAAATAAAATGATTAATAAAATTAAAATAATTTTTTAAAAGTCTAATAAATGAATAATAAAAATAAATTTATTATATATTATAATAAATAATAAATAAATAAATAAAAATGTAAATAAATAAATATGCAAACATTTATAAATAATAAATAAATCATATACATAAAAAACTAAATAAATTAGACTATATCAAAGCAGTAATAATTAGATTAACAAACCTTCCCAAAAAATAAAATGATGTATTAAAATTTATTTTCTAAAGCCTAATAAATAAATAAATAAATATACAAAAAATTTAAATAAAATAAATAATTAAATTCTAAATAAATTATAATTTATCAAAGCAGTAATAATTGGATTTACAAAACTTCCTGAAGAATAAAATGAATAATAAACAATAATTTTCAAAAGTCTAATAAAAAAAGTTAAAATAATAAATAAAAATGTAAATAAAAAATATACAAAAATTAATAAATAATATACATACATAAAATAATAAATAAATAATATAAAAATAAATAAATAAAATTGTATAAAAAAGCATAAATAAACAGGGAAAAATAAAAACATTAATCACAAAATATACAAACCTGCTAAATTACGGATAGTTTTACAGCTGTCACAATTACCAGTGATCCAGACTGTGCAGATTGCTGATAAACATGCAGATTGCTGGAGAACTACAAATCTGCCAGCAAAAGAACTACATATTCAGTCGTGCACCACTCACACACCTGGCCTAGGAACTTTTGGTGGTTCATATAATGCAAGTCAATGGTCACCCATTATTATTTTTTACCATGGCTCGGTCTGATACACTGAGCTCGAATAAAACTAAATGATCCAGTCTGGACTTTGGTCAGCTTTTTACCAAAAGTACTGCACTTGACCCTTGATTTAAGTTGAGTCAACTCAAAAAAGCTCTGCAGAGAGTTGCCTTACAATTTTAAGTTGAGTCAACTTTTTTTATTATTATTATAAATTTTTTTTTTGCAATGAGGGTTAAGAGAAATGACAGCAATTTAAATAATCCAATATTTATTTTTCCATTTCCAGGTAGACCCTCGTCATGTTGACCAGCATCACCGAGAGCATCTTCTGCTGTCTGTGGGGAAAGACCAGCAGCGTGGTTCTCCCAGTCCAATCCTCTGACGGCAAACCCTCTGACGGCTTCCAGTTTGTGGAAGTAAAACCAGGTCGAGTTCTCCGGGTGCGTCACATCCTTCCAGAACGTCCTGCGCCCACAGAAACCCAGCCCGACCCGGGACCCAACATCCACTGCAAACGCAAGATCACCGTATACCGCAACGGACAGCTGGTGATCGAGAATCTGGGCGACGTTCTCCATTCGGAAATCCTCCAGTGCCAGAATGGAGACGTGGAGCAGTGTAGTACTGTAGAGGTGGAGCTGTCGGATTACACCACCGCACCATCATCTCCAGATCCCAAAACTAATCCGCCTCTGCCTGTGTCAGACCAGCAGAAACCGGCTCCACCACCGCGCCGCAGACGGCGCAGACCTAAACGCAGAGTGCTGATCGACACTGAACGTAGGATCAGCAGCTGTAAAGGCACGCATTCAGACGTGGCGCTGTTTTTTATTCACGGCGTCGGTGGGTCGTTGGACATTTGGGGCAGTCAGCTGGATTTCTTCTCTCGGTTGGGATATGAGGTCATTGCTCCGGATTTGGCAGGACATGGTGCAAGCATTGCACCTCAGATCGCTGCGGCATACACATTTTACGCTCTCGCCGAGGATCTGCGGGCAATATTCAAGAGATACGCCAGGAAACGCAACATCCTCATCGGTCACTCATACGGGTAAACACTTTAGCTCAATTAAATTAATTTAGCTCAAGTGAAATCAAAACGAACTATATTGATTTTGTTATCTGTCATTGCTAGGTTTGTGGTGAACAACTCATCTGTGCATGTCATTAAGAAAAAATATATAGTTTGCCCTTGTAATCTAAAATGATGTAAAAATTATGTCTGTCTGAGGTATTGGGCGTTCCTAACATTTAGCCACGCCCCTTCACCTGTCAGTTTTGACAAATCTGAAAATTATGTCTGTCTGAGGCATTGGGGGCGTGGCTAACATATTTAACCACGCCCCTCCAGCTGTCAGTTTTGACAACAAACAGAAATGGTGAGGAGGAGAAGTCTATTATGCAGAGTTCAGACGGCACGATTTTCAAAGTAGTCGTGTCACAGTTGTTTTCACACTGCACGACTCTCTGGGCTAGCATTTTGTCGCTGTTGTTTATACTGCAAGATGGATCGGCGGCAGGGGGTTTCACACTGCATGACTTTACAATAGGAAGAATCGCCAACAATTTTGGCGCAACCAAAAACATGTAGTATATATTTTCTTATTAACTACATAATGAGAAAGAAGCCTTTAGTGGGGTAGAAAGTGTACATATTTGCTCACCTAGGTTTGAAGGGAATTAGTAATTTCTCCTCAAATTCTTTCTTTTTCAACCCCGGTTGTGGTATTGCTCAGATTCACATATGTCAAACTAACCCCGCTAATAAGGGAAATGTGCCAGGTTCCCAAACAAACATCTAACTGTGAAAGCACCCTTAATTTGGAAACAACATTTTCTGTTTTTCAGGAAATGGGATAATGTTGTGGTGACAAATCTTATTTAGGCACATATTTTGGCAAAATGCTTTGAGAATTTTCAAAAACTCGACAATACACTCTGGGAAAATTCACTACACATTCGTTATGTTAGTGACTGTTTTTACCCCATTGCCTTCAATTATAATGACATTTTTTGATTGCAAAGCTAAGACAGCATATAATCACACATTCTTGATTGTTGCTGGATTCCCCGGTTGGGAAGGTCAAATTTGTCATTTTAACTGTTGATCATCCGTTGCAGTACAAAAAAAGCTTCGTATCTGGCTTAAAATGATATGGTTATATGGAGTATAGTGTGTTTATAGTGTGTGTGTGTGTGTGTGTGTGTATGTGTGTGTGTGTGTGTGTGTGTGTGTGTGTGTGTGTGAGACCTGTGCACACTTACTCTTGATATGTTTGAGGAAATGAAAAATATGCCCCTCAGCTCTCAGAGTGAAGTTTTATAAACTAATTTCGAGAGAATCACATGCTATGATTGATCGCGGCTGGTCCCACATCACAATCAATGTTAAAACCAATCAGGTGAATCCTAGCCCTCAGTAAATAGCCCAGTTTGTTTTACTTCCATCATCTTCGTTTTTGAAGAAACCCCCATTCACCCCATCTCCCCACTTTCCTCCTTTACCAGGGGGAGCTCTCGAGAACTTGATCTTGGACCCCCTTCTATGCTATATGAACAGGCGGGGGCCCTGGGCTCAAGTTTCTCTCGAGCTGAGGGTTCTCTTCCAGGACAGCAGCCAAACCTGCAATCACTATCAAATAATAGCTACAGTAAGTGTGAACTCTTGAAACATAGTAAGTGTATTTTAGCACACACATTTTAATCTGCTGTTTTACTCCACAGAACTCCATATTAAAAGACAAGACACTGTTTTTGCACAGGCCTATTTAAAGGGTTAATGCTGCCAACTGATGATCGACATAAAAAATGAAAAAATAAAATAATAATAAATAAAAACCATCAACAATCAAGAATGCATGATTATATGCTGTCATGGCTTTGCAATCAAAGAATGTCAATGGGGAGAAAGCAGCCCCCAACATAATGAAAGTGTAGTCAATTTGCCCAGAGTGTAGTGGAACATTTTCAAAGCATTTCCCCAAATTATGTGCCAAAATAAGATCTGTCACCAAAAATCATCCCATTTGCTGAAGCACAGAAAACGTTGTGGCCAAATTAAGACTCAAAATCACCCCGGAGTAAATGAGAACATCCCCAACAGCACACAAGGGTTAAAACAGGGGTGTCAAAACTCGGTCCTGGAGGGCCGGTGTCCTGCATAGTTTAGCTCCAACTTCCTTCAACACACCTCCCTGGAAGTTTCTAGTATACCTAGAGAGAGCTTGATTAGCTGGTTCAGGTGTGTTTAATTGGGGTTGGAACTAAAATATGCAGGACACCGGCCCTCCAGGACTGAGTTTGGACACCCCTGGGTTAAAACATGCATGAACTGGAAGCTGCAAATTTTTTTTCATATTGTGACGCAGTCTAAATATTATTACAGAAATTAAATATTATATGAGCAAACGGTGGGTGTGGCTTGTTTTTCTACTGCGAGCTGATTGGATGTAGTAAAGTAGGCATTTCATTCAGAAAGATCTGGAAAAGCGTTTGGGGAGAGTTATTACAACCTAACAGACTCCACCTCCACCTAATGAAAGTCAATGGGGCAAAAACAGCCACTAACATAACAAAAGAGTAGTCAATTTGCACAGAAGTATTGTTGAGTTTATGAAAATTTCTAAAGTATTTTCCGAAAATATGTGTCAAAATAAGATGTCAACAAAAACCATCCCATTTGCTGAAACAATGAGAGAGTTGTGGCCAAATTAAGACTCAAAATCACCCCAGAGTAGATAAAAACATCCTCAACAGCACACAAGGGTTAAAACATGCATGAACCGGAAGCTGTAACGTATTTTTTTCTCATATTGTGACGCAGTTTCCAGAGAAACTGAATATTAAATGAGAAAACTGTGGGTGTGGCTTGTTTTTTCTACTGTGAGCTGATTGGATGTAGTAAAGTAGGCATTTCATTTAGAAAGATCTGGAAAAGGGTTTGGGAGAGTTATTACAACCTAACAGACTCCACCTCCTCCTAATGAAAGTCAATGGGGCAAAAACAGCCACTAACATAAAAGAGTAGTCAATTTGAACAGAAGTATTGTTGAGTATATGAACATTTCCAAAGTATTTTCCAAAAATATGTGTCAAAATAAGATTTGTCAACAAAAATCATGCCATTGGCTGAAACAATGAGAGAGTTGTGGCCAAATTAAGACTCAAAATCACCCCAGAGTAGATAATAACATCCTCAACAGCACTCAAGGTTTAACTAAAACAAATGTCCTGCCCCCATAGACACTGTATTAGAAACACCTTGTATGAAAAGGTGATATAATACATATATGAATACATATCAGTGTACATATGTTAAAAAAGTGTCTAAATATTAAAAACTTTCAAGGATTTAAGATGCTGATGACTGTTAAATAAGTGAACTAGTCATAACAGTCTTGTGAAAAGGGTTCATTACTGTTGATGCGGTCTAACACTCTCTGTTCCTGTGAAGGGTGTCGTTCTGTACGTTTCTGGCACATGAGTATCCGGAGCAGGTGCATAAAGTGGTGATGATCAATGGTGGCGGCCCGACGGCTCTGGAGCCCAGCCTGTGCTCTATCTTCCAGCTGCCCTCCTGCGTCCTGCACTGCCTGTCGCCCTGCCTCGCCTGGAGCTTCCTTAAGTAAGACCTACAGAGACACACCTACTCTGTTGACTCCTGCAAAAATAACACATTATTGATTATATTATTTGTCACATTAATATACAGTGCACCCGGAAAGTATTCATGGCGCTTCACGTTTTCCACTTTTTTTATGTTACAGCCTTATTCCAAAAAATGGATTAAATAAATTTATTTTATCAAAATTCTACACACAATCCCCCATAATGACAAAGATTATTTTAAATTGTTGCAAATTTATTAAAAATAAAAAAGCGGAAAATTCACATGTACATCAGTATTCACAGCCTTTGTCGTGAAGCTCTAAACTGAGCTCAGCTCCATTCTGTTTCCACTGATCATTCTTGAGATGTTTCAGCAGCTTCATTGGAGTTCATCTGTGGTCAATTCAGTTGATTTGACATGATTTGAAAAGGCATACACCTGTCTATATAAGGTCCCAGGGTTGACAGTGCATGTCAATGCACAAACCAAGCATGAAGCAAAGGAATTGTCTGTAGACCTCAGAGACAGGATTGTCTGGAGGCACAAGGCTGGGAAAGATTACAGAAAAAAAATCTGCTGCTCTGAAAGTTCCAATGAGCACACAGTGGCCTCCATCATCCGTAAGTGGAAGATGTTTGGAACCACCAGGACTCTTCCTAGAGCTGGCCGGCCATCTAAGCTGAGTGATCGGGGGAGAAGGGCCTTAGTCAGGGAGGTGATCAATAACCCGATGGTCACTCTGTCTGAGCTCCAGCATTCTTCTGTGGAGAGAGGAGAACCTTACAGAAGGACAACCATCTGTGCAGCAATCCACCAATCAGGCCTGTATGGTAGAGTGGCCAGACGGAAGACACTCCCCGCCTGGAATTTGCCAAAAGACATCTGATAAAGGACTTTCAGACCATAAGAAACCAAATTCTCTGGTCTAATGAGACTAAAATTTAACTCTTTGGAGTGAATGCCAGGCGTTACGTTTGGAGAAAACCAGGCACAGTAAAGCATGGTGGTGGCAGCATCATGCTGTGGGGATGTTTTTCAGCTGCAGAAACTGGAAGACTAGTCAGGATAGAGGGAAAGATGAATGCAGCAATGTACAGAGACATTCTGAATGAAAACCTGCTTCAGAGTGCTCTTGACCTCAGACTTGGGCGACGGTTCATCTTCCAGCAGGACAATGACCCAAACACCCCACCAAAATATCAATGGAGTGGCTTCACAACAACTCTGTGAATGTCCCTGAGTGGCCCAGCCAGAGCCCAGACCTAAATCCTATTGAACATCTCTGGAGAGATTTGAAAATGGCTGTACACCGTCGCTTCCTGATCCAACCTGATAGAGCTTGAGAGGAACTGCAAAGTGGAATGGGCAAAAATTCCCAAAGACAGGTGTGCCAAGCGTGTGGCATCATATTCAAAAAGACTTGAGGCTGTAATTGTTGCCAAAGGTGCATCAAGTATTGAGCAAAGGCTGTGAATACTGATGTACATGTGATTTTCAGGTGTTTTATTTTTAATAAATTTGCAACAATTTCAAAAACTTTTTCACATTGTCAACATGGGGGATTTTGTGTAGAATTTTGGGGAAATAATTGAATCCATTTTGGAATAAGGCTGTAACATAAAAAAATGTGGAAAAAATGAAGCGCTATCAATACTTTCCGGATGCACTGTATAAATTTAAAGACAAAATTCCTTGCAAGAAATGTATAATTTTCAGTAAACTAAATCCATTATTCATGTTATATCATGCTTAAATGTGGTAGGAGGACATTTAATTCTGTTACTATTTGTTGTTTGAATTTTTGTTATATTTTTTAATCAAATAAGAGTTGACAGTAACAAGAGTTGACATTTTCCACCATTTTGTGCTTTAGCTCAAGATACAAACGAACCGGACACCACATGACATGTCTAAAACACATCTTTATATATTTTTTATCACATTATTGTTTTAAAAAAGTGAATGAGAAATTCAGGGAAATATTAAAGTTGCCAAATAATGAATCTACTATTGATGAATCCTTAATATTTTGCACAACTGAATGAGAGAAGAATAATGACATGCCTCAATGCCTTCCAGAGTTTCCCGCCAGAAGTGACATCACTTGAAGCAAGTCACATGCTGTTTCTATCAGTGCTTTACAGATTGCTGTGCCTTTTATAACCAATGTAACAGAGTTGACCAGAATGTAGAGACACTAAATGTCCTTTTTTTTAACTGAAATGACAAATAATATAGACGGTTTCATGCAAATGCTTATTTAACTTAGAGTAAAAACACAAAAAAGATGAAAATTAGACTTAATTATTTCATGATTGGCATTACGGTGGCGCAGTGGGTAGCACCAGGGGCGTTGCTAGACATAAAGCTCTACTGGGGCACAGTTCCCTCTCAAAAAAATAAAATAAAAATAAATAAATAAATATTATATACAGTAGGTGAGAGTTTAATATGGCCATTACCTCCGGAGCATATACCGCCGCCGCTCTGAAATAAAAATAACGTGTTTTTTTTTATTTCAGAGCGAATGAAAATGACTTCTATGACCACTAATGACTTCTATTAAAAATGTAATTAATTGTAATGTAATTAGCAATAATTAAATGCATATTTTCCATGAAGCGATCTATTTGAGGTAGCCTAATATTTTTATTTGACGGAAAAAAACATGATTGGACAATGTATTATAAAAAGTATTATTCATTATAAATAAATAACAGTATTATTGTTATTATACATATAGTTATTATTATTTATACTGGAAAACTAAAGACACAACTGGAGTGATGCTAAGATAATTTAAGAAATCTTTTGCATGAATATTAATTTTATTACAATGAAATTCTATAGACAATTCAATAGAATAGAAAAAAAGATGTTATATAGAATTATCTGTTGTGTGTTGTCTTAGACCCGACTCATGGCCGAGAATTAGGTTTATTAAGTCTTACCTCCCTGACTCATCATCCCTTCTTTTTGCTTTATACAAAAAAATCTATCAGGAGCCATGCTTAGCCTAAATAAGATCACCATCATATTATTTAAACTCTGTTTTGTCAACTTGCAAAACTCACTGTGTGCCGACACATCCACATAAAATATGCCGGTTTTCACAACGCATGAACGGCGCGGCTATTTTGTTTTGGCGTGCATTTTCACAACTGGGAGCAGAGCAGTGTGTCAGCATCGAATAATAAATTATGTTATTAAATTATGTATTAATAAATACACTTGCATAAAAATTAAAATCGTATCTCAAAGCATTTACTGGTGCACTGGCAATCTTTATAGGGTCTAGCCCCTGGGTAGCACGATCGCCTCACAGCAAGAAGGTCGCTGGTTCAAGCCCCGGCTGGGTCAGTTGGCATTTCGGTATGGAGTTTGCATGTTCTCCCTATGTTGGGTAAAAAAGCCTCAAAAGTACATTATGTTGCCCAACAACAGGAATATTTGTCAAACTGTAGAGTGTCCTCTGCTTGCTGCTGTATGTGGGTGGAGTAATACATAAAAGTGAAGGGTATAAAGGAGGTACGATTGCTGTTACTGGCAGAATATTGCACGGCTATCAGCCAATCAGAATCAAGAACCAGACAGAACTGTTGTATAAAAATCTTTTTCACGTGAGTCGTAGGGATATAATAAGTCTTTAACTTATTATTTTCTATAAAACAATGTCTCTAGGTACACATACAAATTTTATTTTAATATTTTTATAATAGCTTAATATAATTAGTTCTTATTTCGTTAAAGTTTTGTTTCTAAAACCGGTTTATCTTGGAGTCTCTTAAAATGTATCTGCAATTCCTCAATCCCCCATATAAACATCTAACGAGAAAATAAACAAACATGTCTTTTCTTCTGTTTATCCCTCAGGGCTGGTTTCGCCAGGCAGGGAGCGAAAGAAAAGCAGCTTCTGAAGGAGGGAAATGCCTTTAACGTGTCTCCGTTTGTGCTGCGAGCGATGATGAGTGGTCAGTACTGGCCGGAGGGAGATGAGGTTTATCACGCCGAGCTCACCGTCCCAATACTGCTGGTGCACGGCATGTACGACAAGTTTGTGCCAATCGATGAGGATCAGCGGATGGCAGAGGTTTGCGCACATTCTCATTTTCACTAAGCACATTAGAAACTGTAACAATCCTTGCTTTTTTTGTCCTGTGTTTTCTGTTTATCAGTATTGTTTCATAGTTTTACCCTGTCACCTCAGTTGCCCTTATTATGCCTCATTCACACTAGCAGTTGCTGCCTCTTGCTTAGGTAATGTTTATGGTAATATTCATGAAGAGCGTGTTTACGTGCCACTGAAAGTAAACATTATTCAGAGAAAACACTACATATAAATGGAATAAGAATGTAATGTAATGTGTATTTCTATAGCGCATTTATCATGTATGGCCATACACCCAAATTGTTTCACAATCATGAGGGGGGTCTCTATGCTGCACACTGGTGGTGGTGTATACAGTTGGAGTGTAAATGATGTTTTAGCCCTTCTGTGAATTTTCTTTTTCTAATATTTCCCAAATGATGTTTAATAGAGCAGAGAATTTTTCACAGCATTTTCTATATTAGTTTTTCTTCTGGAGAAATTCTTATTTGTTTTATTTTGGCTAGTTTTTAAAATTTAAGCTCAATATTATTAGCCCCCTTAAGCAATATTTTTTTCAGTTGTCTACAGAACAAACCGTCTTGCCTAATTAACATCTTGAAGCCTTCAAATGCCACTTTAAGCTGAATACTACAGTATCTTACATCCAGATCTTTTTGACTGACTCCATCTCCGTTTAATGTTTATTGCCTTTTCATTTCTCATATTTAATTTAGTGTTGTCACTTTATGTACACTGGAAGCTTCTGTTGCCAAAACAAATTCCTTGTGTGTGTGAAGCACACTTGGCAATAAAACTGATTCTGATTCTGATCTTGAAAATATCTAGTACTATTATAATATTATGTGCTGTCATCATGGCAAAGACAAAAAAAATCTGAAATTAGAAATGAGTTATTAAAACTATTATGCTTAGAAAAAAAATCTTCTTTCCTTTAAAAAACAGAAATTAGGGGAACAAATATAGAGGGGGGGGGGGGTGGCTAGGGACAGGTTTGGGAGTATAGGTAGGTTAAATGGTGGGTTAAGGTGTAAGGGATAAACAGTGTAATTAAAGATGTAATTACAGATATTAATAACATGCATCTATTTGATCAATCATAAGTGCAATGTAAAAACATGTATTTACACAACACGTACATTGTAATAGTTAAGGCCACTTACTATAAAGTGGTACCATAAAAATGAATTCATTATTTTGTTTCTGGGATAACATGCAAGTAGAAGATGTTTGTGAGATTGAGCTATAGGTTATACTCACACTAAGCATGGTTGCCTTGAAGCGTGCCCAGGCCCAATTGTCCCCCCTCCCTTCTCCACCTCGGCCTGCACTTGCACTGCATTTTTTACCTTCTGAGCCAGAGCACGCTTATGCAAGGGCATTTAACAGCTAAATATATTATTAGTTAATCCTCTCTTCATACATTTTTTTCGTTAAATTAAGGTTAAATTAAGGCGGGTTCGGGTGGTTCGAAAGACTATTGGATTATTTTTATTATGTTTGAATGTATCTTAATATTTAAATGGGCAAATTCTGATTGAGGAAAGTTAATTGTACTGGCCAGGGATGCGTTTCCAAAAACCATGGTTAGCCAACTAAGGTCGCAAGTTCCGTCGTTACAAACATAGTTTGTTGATTTGCCGTTTCCCAAGTCCATCAATCCAATGAACATTCGCAAACTGCGTCGCAAACTTGAGCACTTGCAGCTACACCTTTGGAGCTGTAGTTAAAAGCATAGTTCCTGGCTGTGTTCTATTCCTACTTATCCCCCCTATGCCCTATTCATTTAGGACATTCTAACATTAAAACTTAGATTGATTACAAATAAAAAAGCATTAAAGTCATCACTCTTAGGTTTAATTTGCTTTCAATGTATTTTTACAGTTCAGTTTTAGCCATCTTCATGTTTACAATTGTGCTTCCTTCATTGTGCACTTTGAAAACATTGATGTAATTTTGAACAGCCTCATGACGAAAGCTATAGATGACCTGTTATTTAAAAGCAGAATTTATGTTATGTCTCTAAAGCTTGTGAAAACAAAAAAACATATATGTTAATGCTTTTAATTTACAGTAGGTTATTTATTAAGTAACTGTACTGTATTTGACATGGGCCTGTTGGTTAGAACATCTCTGCAGTGGTTTTCATGTGTCAAATTGTAAAAGTAGACTTTTCAAAAAATAAAAACAATATCTTACTTAATGATAATAATAATAATAATCATCATCATTAATATTATAAAAAAAATATTTTCTAATAATAAATATTACATTTCATTTCTTAACAAATAGCTTCATTAATTATTTATTTATATGATTTATATATGATATTAGAATTTGTGTTCGCTTTTGTAAGTACTTTTATGTTTTAGAATAGAATATGTAATGTTCTTAATAATATTTGTAAAGGAACATAGTTTTTGTACCATTTACATATATGGAAAATGAGTGCATGTCTTTAGCAAAAACTAATATTGGATTTTATTTTTAATGAGTGCAAAACAATATAATTTGCACAATAAAAAAATGATGGGGTTCTTCTCTAAAGAAGTTGTTACCACCCCGTTTAGAGCATCATTATGAGCGTTTTACGTTATAACTAACGATGGATCTGCGACAGAGAAACTAGGGGTTTTAGAAAACACTCGTCACTACATCGTTCTTTTCCCAACCGATGCATCATACTATGATAGTTCAGCCGCGAGTTACGTCGTTGTTTGGGAAACGCACCCCAGTTAGTTTTTTGCCTGTAGGCTTCAGTTTTTTATTTAAAACAGATTTCTAAAATAATAATAATAATAATAATAAATGTAATGATAGACAATAATAAATTTGTATTTTAAAAATAAGTATCTTTTCATATTTCTTTATTATTAATTTTCATTATTTATAAATCTCTAATGTAAAACTTGCAGTTTAAAGGGCACCTAGGTTACCCCTTTTTCCAGATTTAATATAAGTCTTTTGTGTCCCCAGAATGTGTCTGTAAAGTTTCAGCTCAAAACACCCATCAGATTATTTATTATAGCTTTCACTAGATGATCTTTTATAGCTCTCAATAGATTTTTGCTGTTTTTGTGTACTGCGCCTTTAAGGCTAGTCCTTCCCACCCACCGTTTCCACGTGCCTGCCGCGCGTGCCTCAGTCTCTGCCCTCGGCTGCCTCAGACAACTGACACAGACATAAAGGAAGCAGATCTCACGTAACATTTGTGACAAATACTACAGTAAGAGCTTTATCAATGATTATTTGGTGCATTTGTCGTGTGGAGCTGCAGGATGAGTCACACACGATGTCGTTACAAAGTTCACCCACACACACACACAGCGCAGACACACACGCACATACATACAGAGCGCGCGTTTAGCTTTGCACTGTCTTTGCACGCAAATGTGACAGGATACAGGTTAATATCCACTGCTGTATGGATATCTGTTACGTTAATGTACAAAATTAACCTGATTTAACGTCCACAAACCGGGATTGAAGCGTCTTTTATTATTGTTCTGACACGCGGCTGTGCTGGTGAAGTAAATCTGAAGTAAATGGCTGTAATTCATTACACACATGCACTGCTTTAAAACATTTTAAACTTGTCAAACTCACTCTTGATCACATTTGATGATGATTGATGATCCTAAACTAAACAGACCTTTTATTTAGAGTTGATGTGCGCACATCCTGTCTTGTGGATATGATTACAAACGTTACTACGGAGACATTTTAATACGCAGCTGTCAATCAATATTGGTGGGCGGGGGGACCGCACTCCTACGTCAAGTTGCGGTCGGTCACAAAACGGCTCCAATTGGTCCACCGTTTTTATGTTGTTAAATTGAAAAAAAGGACTGGGTGTGTTTATATCACCCCAATATGACGGTCTATACACTATACCTACACATACATCTGTCCAAACAGCTTGAAAAGTAGATTTTTCACCATAGGTGCCCTTTAAATGCCTATTTGTAAAACACTTTTTAGTAAAACAGTATGGTAAGCAATTTGACCAAATGGTAGGGAATTTATTTTTGTACATCAAAAAGCATGCAAGATAACCATCCGACAAGATAATCCAGCAAAAATTAGTTCTTAAAATGTCACTAAAATGCAAATGAAATATTTATACCTCATAATTAAATAAGAGGCGAATAACTGCAAAAATGTTTAGTTATTCAGAAAAAAATAACCACTCCTTTCAATAAGCTGATAGTGTAAAGTTAAAAGAATGTTTATTAGCTGATAAAGAGAGAGTTTAATAAAGACTTCTGTTTATTTTAGACATTATTTTAAACATGTCTCATATATCAGTATTAATAAAAGATGGAGGCTGTATTTTTTCAGATTGTTTCAAACGAAATTGAACATGCTACTCTGAGAGAATAGGAGAACTGACAGGGGTCATGTACTTTTCAATGTAGCTGTTTATTCTGCAGTTAGTTTCCAGGGCGTATCATTCACATATCAGCCTGCTTTATTGATAGACTGTGCAGGAGCATTAACGGCATTATTATGATGGACTCATTCAGTGGGGAACTTGAGTTTATGACTTACACTTTTCTTTGAAAACAACTCGTGTTCAATGTTTTTGTTTTTTTTTGCGGCCGCTATCCTCACTTGTGTGTCACACACCTCACACACCTTATTCTTGCACTGGAAATTCCTCTCTCCAGTTTTGGCACTGTTACGTCTGAACGCAGCTAAAGCCTCTCACATGACAGCAGGGAAAGGCACAGCCAATCACAATGTTCATGTGTGTTTGGAGGGTGGCGCGACTGGAGGAGAGACCAGATTCAACCTTTTCTGCATGTCTAAGTTAATATTGACAGCACAATTTTTTGTAAGTGAATTAAATTATTGGTGGGGACATTTTAATAGTTGATGGATATTGGTGGGAAGCGTCCCGTCCATTCATGCTAAATCTACACCCCTGCGCTTATGTCATCAATGATGCGACTGTTCAGTTTTAAAGAGAAGCACTCTCTCTCTCTCGCTCAGTAGAATGGAGATTGCTTAAGTTATGTTTTGTATTATTTTAAGGGGTTTGATACTCAGTCCAATATTTTGCGGAACATATCCACCACTTTTGACCCTCATAAATGCTCATGAAAGTCATTGTGCTCGAGGTATTTGGACAGGGCTCACCAATATCGGTCCTGGAGGGCCAGTGTCCCTGCAGGGTTTAGCTCCAACTTGCCTCAACACACCTGCCTGGATGTTTCATGTTTACCTATTAAGACCTTGATTAGCTTTTTCAGGTGTGTTTGGTTAGGGTTGGAGCAAAAATCTGCAGGACACCGGCTCTCCAGGAACAAGTTTGGTGACCCCTGCATTAGGAGGTTTGCAGCTGACGTGCAGTAGGAGGGTTGTATCTTTAATAAACTATGACAGTTCATGTTCATTGAAAAGTAAGAATGAATAAATCTATATGAAACAGTCCACGCTTAGCACTCGTATCACGCCAAAGTCCAACAGAATCGCGCTCCAGACCACCTCTTCCAACCGAGCCAGGGCCACCTAACTGAACCACGCCTGGTTCGGATAGCCTAGTGTGAGTACACCCATAATCTTGCAGACTACAGTTAGTGATTGTGTACAGTGTGATGCGTCTCTCACTCATTATAATGACTCTCCTCTTCAACACACACACACACAGCTCTGTGTCTGTGCTGCATTACGCATGTGTGTTCTTTAGTCAAACACTGGCGTCTCTGTGCACTGCAGGACTTCCAGAGACTGTCACAACACTGCTAAAATACACCTCAGATCTGCTTCTGCAAAACAGCAATTTATTACAATGTGCAGTAACTTTTTTATTAGAAATAATACATTAAAACAGATTATTTAGATGATTCAACATGTCAAATATTTAAATAAACTATAGAAAATTAATATAGAGTTCTTCATTTATTGTAAAGTAATATTACAGTTGCAATCAGAATTATTGAACCCCCTTTGAATATTTTTTCTTTTTTAAATATTTCCCAAATGATGTTTAACAGAGCAAGGACATTTTCACAGTATGTCTGATAATATTTTTTCTTCTGGAGAAAGTTTTATTTGTTTTATTTCGGCTAGAATAAAAGCAGTTTTGAATTTTTTAAACACCATTTTAGGGTCAATATTATTAGACCCCTTAAGCTATTTATTTTTTCCATAGTCTACAGAACAAACCATCATTATACAATAACTTGCCTAATTACCCTAACCTGCCTAGTTAACCTAATTAACCTAGTTAAGCTGTAAATGTCACTTTAAGCTGTATAGAAGTGTCTTGAAAAATATCTAGTCAAATATTATTTACTGTCATCATGTCAAAGATAAAATAAATCAGTTATTAGAGAGGAGTTATTAAAAATATTATGTTTAGAAATGTGTTGAAAAAAATCTTCTCTCTGCTAAACAGAAATTGGGGAAAAAAATCAACAGGGGGGCTAATAATTTAGGGGGTTGAATAATTCTGATTGCAACTGTATATATAAATGGTTTTAATGTTAATATTTTGTTGAGAATTTTTATTATTTTGTATTATACAGTATACAGTACATGTTTAGATTTAAAATATTTGTTATTAATATAAAATATGTAATAATAAACAAAATATTTTTGTAATACATATACAGTTGAAGTCAGAATTATTAGCCCCCCCCCCTTTTTTTTTAGTATGTCTGATAATATTTTTTTTTCTGGAGAAAGTCTTGTTTGTTTTATTTTGGCTAGAATAAAATTTGTATTTAAAAAAAAAAAACATTTTAAGGTCAATATTATTAGCCCCTTTAAGCAATATATTTTTGTCAATAGTCTACAGAACAAACCATCGTTATACAATAACTTGCCTAATTACTCTAACCTGCCTAGTTAACCTAATTAACCTAGTTAAGCCTTTAAATGTCACTTTAAGCTGTATAGAAGTGTCTTGAAAAATATCTAGT
>CAIGQZ010001210.1:5940079-5956013 GCA_903798205.1 Danio tinwini
CACACACACACACACACACACACACACACACACACACACACACACACGCTCCCCTATAAGTAGTAAGTTTGACGTAGTATGATCTCACCAACCCAGAATCAAACAACCCAGAATTTATCTAATCAAACTGTACATAGTTAACTACAGACAGTGATCATATAGACATTTATTCATTCATTTTCCTTCGATCTAGTTCCTTATTTATCAGGGGTCGCCACAGTGGAATGAACCACCAACTATTCCAGCATATGTTTAATGCAGCGGATGCCCATCAAGCCGCAACCCATCACTGGGAAACACCCATACACTTTCACATTCACATACACTCATACACAACAGCCAGTTTAGTTCATTCAATTCACCTATAGCGCATGTGTTTGGACTGTGGGGGAAACCGGAGCACCCGGAGGAAACCCACACCAACATGGCGAGAACATGCAAACTCCACACAGAAAGGCCAACTGACCCAGTCGGGACTCAAACCAGCGACCTTCGAACCACAAGACATCTCCAGTAGTTTTTCATCTGTAAACTCATTCCAGCTCTGTAATCTGTCATGACACATCAGCGTGACTCTGCACAACACATTTATTCTGCAGCACATCAGAAATACTTGGGCAGCAGTTTTAGTTTGGGAAAGAACAATCCCATCAGTCTACACCACTGATTTCACCCATAATAAAATCTGCTAAATAAAGTCTTCAGCAAACACACACACACACACACACATCTGGATGTCATTTCTCTGGCGTTCCTTCATATCTATCGCTGAATGGCTTTTGTCCGCTATAGTTTTGTTTTAGTTTTATTCAACTGGCGGCTGATGAAAAGGAAAATCAGATCTGGCTATTTTGTGCTTTAATTGAAGTGTAAGAAACTCATAAAAACTCATCAGACATTAAAAGTAAATTTATAGTAAACGTCTCTTCATTTAATCCATACGAACAAATGAGTAACTGGGGCTAGTTTGTCCACAGGATAAAATCAATTGTACCTCTATAAGAAAGGGAATGAAAAGGGAACAAATTATTTTTTAAAGGGCACCTAGGTTACCCCTTTTTCCAGATTTAATATAAGTCTTTTGTGTCTCCAGAATGAGTCTGTAAAGTTTCAGCTCAAAACACCCATCAGATTATTTATTATAGCTTTTAGAAGTTTCTATTTTATAACTCTAACCATCAGGGAGCGGTTTTTGTGTACTGTGCCTTTAAGGCTAGTCCTCCCCGCCCACGGTTCCCACGTGCCTGTCAGCGTGCCTCAGTCTCCGCCCTCGGCTGCGTCAGACAACAGACAGACATAAAGGAAGCAGATCTCACATAACGTTTGTGAGAAATACTACAGTAAGAACTTTACCAATGAGTATTTGATGCATTTGTTGTGGAGTTGCAATGATGAGGCACACACAATGTCGTTACAAAGTTCACGCGCACACACACAGACACACACACACAGCGCAGACACACACACAGACAGTACGCGCATTTAGCTTTGCACTCTTTTTGCACAGGTTAATATCCGCTGCTGTATGGATATTTGTTACGTTAATGTACAAAATAAACCTGATTTAACGTCCACAAAACGGGATTGAAGCGTCTTTTATTATTGTTCTGTGTTGAAGTAAATCTGAAGTACTTCGCTGTAATTCATTATGAACATGCACTGCTTTAAAACATTTTAAACTTGTAAAACTCACTCTTGATCACATTTGATGATGATTGATGATCCTAAACTGAACAGACCTTTTTATTCCCGGTTGCTTTGCGCACGTCCTGTCTTGTTGATTTGATTATACACATTACTACGGAGACATGTTAATACGCAGATGTCAATCAATTCGGTGGGCGGGGGGACCGCACTCCTACGTCAAGTTGCGGTCGGTCTCAAAACGGCTCCAATTGGTCCACCGTTTTTATGTTGTTAAATTGAAAAAAAGGACTGGGTGTGTTTATATGACCCCAATATGATGGTCTATACACTATACATACACATATGTCTGTCCAAACAGCTTGAAAAGTAGATTTTTCACCATAGGTGCCCTTTAAGACTACTTTTTTATTTTAAAAGTAAAAGCAAACCACACTGTAAAATAGTTTTTTATTCTGGGTTGTAAAATAAAAGATTTCTGGATTTATGAGTATACACTTCAGACTTATATACTGTACTGAAGTATACTTAATTTTCCATTTAATGCAATGTGTTATTTGCAATTCTTTGTGGTTGTTAGTAAAATGTAGGGGTGTGACGAGATATCGTGTGATGAGATTGCGCGAGATTAAATGGCAAAGAGATTTCTTGTTGAGGTGAAAAGTTGTCTCGTTAGTTGTGATGTTATGATCATTGAAGGTAGGAGGCAGGATTGGATTTGAACTGCACACCAAGTGCTTTCACACACCTGGCAAGTAGGCATAGGCCGGTATAGGTTTCTGACGTTGTGATAACCTTGGATAAAAGTATCATGGTTTCGAGGTATCACGGTTTTGTGATTACTGCTCTAAAATAAGTTATTTTTAAATGCCTTAGTAAAAAACAACAACTTTTCCCACCATTGAAACATATATTTTATTTTAGGTAAACATGTCAGGCTAAATAATATAAATAAATCATTGATTTCGGCTGTCTTCATTAGTTTCAAAAACACAGATTTCTTTACAATACATGAAAAAAACATAAAAACAAAAACATAAAAAACCTTAGGAACAGGTATAACAGTTGTTTGTGTTTTTTTTTGCGGCATCAATTGGTGAAGTTTGTTCCTCGCCACTGTCACCACTGGCTTGCTTGGTTCAGGACTTGCAGAGCTGTGCATCGATGGATTTGCTCTTCAGCGTTTGGACTTTCAGCGGTGAATATTAAACCACACTGAACTGAACTAAACTGAACTTCAACACTGAAAACTGGACTGACAAAGTTTCAGTTTACTAGAACTTCTGTTAAGCTGCTTTGACACAATCTGCATTGTAAAAGCGCTAGAGAAAAAGACTAATTGAATTTAATACGACCTTTTTGTTTAAAAACTCATTTTTCTCTCCGTTTCGACCTTCCGTCCACACTGAGACAGCATTTTTGGAAAACAAAAATGTATCTTTTTGAAAATGTGGTCACTTTATTTTGATGGTTCGTTTGTTGAATTTAAGTTACTTTGCATCTACATGCCAACTACTTCTCAATAGATTATAAGTAGACTGTTAGGGTTGGGGTTAGAGTCAGTATAAGACATGTACTTGCAAAGTTTCTTATAGTCAGTTAAATGTCTGTTTCGCAGCAGTATTCACAAACATTAAGCAGACAGTCTACTAATACCAGACAAATACTACTAATACTAATACTAAGACCAGCAAAATAAAGTGTTACTGAAAATGTTGTCCAAAGTGGATACATTTGTGGTGTTCACATCAGATGTGGCTTGCCAAAAATAAATCATGCTATTCACGTGTGAACATTTAGAGTTTACTTGCTTCATTCACACGTCAAAATTACTTCATTTGCATGTGAAATTCACTTCACAGTTGACACATATTCGCATCATGGGTAGGGCTTTTATCTGTGACTCTATCTTTATTGCTAAATGGCTAACATAGATTTTATTCAGAAAGAAGCTGTGCTTTACGTGCTTTAGGAAGGCTGAAAAACAGCATATATTCCTTCGGCTCAGAATCTACTAGATCCTTTCAAAGGTGCACCCAGCTCTCTGAGTTCATCAACTCCTCCAGAAACTGTACCTGGATGATGGAAGCTTTCAGCGGTGCTTCGACTAAGCCGAGAGCAGTTTGATGATCTATAATCCCATGATGGAAGGAGGATTTCCCCTCGAGACACCAACTGCAGGTGCTACAGTACATTATAATCACACCCATACAAGAGCAAGCTCCTGATTGGTTAATGCATCTCGAATGACCCCATAAGTTCAGATTTTCCAACTCAAGCAATTTGTACAAATCGCATAATTCACAACATTCTCGCCACCACATATACGCGAATAGCACTGCACGATGTCTAAGTGTGCCTTTGCATTGACTTAACATGTAAATCACTCGTGCTTGATGCTTCATCTGCATCTGCTGTGAATGCACTATAAGAGAGAAAAATAATCTGAATTACACACTTTGTGAACACAGTATTCCGAAAAAAAAAGTCAAGACTTGCGAAATGTAAACTCCGAATTCCAAGAAAACTTTAATCCATGGTGGGCACAAGTTTCCATACTGAATCATTCTGATGTTGTTACAAAAACCATAAACGTTTTTTCTTTGCTTTATAAGGGGTTTCCTTTCACATCCAGTTTTGCATATCCAAACCCGTGTTTCTGACCACTTTCTCAGCCTCACCTTCACACTACACACAGGTCAGGACACGTGTCAAACATCTGAAGTCCCCCAAAACAATAACAAAACTCAAAAGTCTCGCGTTTCACCAAGAAACAGCCAGGAACGCAGCCAGGACAGAGGGAGTCGATTCCAAACGTCCGATTGTATACTACGAAACAAATAAACACAGCTCGAAAATTTGCTGCTCCAATGAAAACCACAACTCTAATGAACATATTTTGCTTTCGATTATTGCTTTTTTTTTCAGGAAAGCTCTGCATGTTCACTGATCAAATCCAAACAGGGGCAGAATCCAGGGGGTCTGAAGGATCTGTGGTCTTTTTTAAAGAATCTTTTAATGAAATCGAACAGCTACAATACATATTACACTGTGAAAACAATCTGTCAGTTAACAGTTTATGTATTTTGCCAAGTGTTTTCCAATTGCTCACGCTTGTGAATTGCATTGTGGGATGTTGATCTCTGCTCTGTAGACTTCTGATGTTGAAAATTCAACTCTACAGTTGAACAAATGGAATTTTATTGGTATTTGAGTAGTTTGAAATATTATAAATAAATAATATAGAGTAAAATAAGTCGAAGAACGTGTGCTGGCAGTTTATTAACACTAACACCAACAATCTATCACTTTAAAGGCTCACAAAACACCAAAACACATGTTTTAAGCTGTTGACAGTCATATATGTGTCCCACTCTGCTAAAAACTCTATTAGAACACATTTATTTCACTAAAAAGTAAAAATTGGTTGTTTTTGCGTTATTTCGAGCAAATTCATTCTTCCGGTTTAAAAAAAAATTTTGAAGCTGCGTCACGACCATGAGATCCTTGTGTAAATCCCAGCATGGAGACTGGATGTCTGTACAGGTGGGTATAACGTGATGTCTGAGTTTTCATCATTAATTCAAGAGATAGACTTAGTTCAAACCAATCAGCACACTCTATTGTGAATAAAGCACAACTTCATTAATATGCATAATAACTTTGAAGACTGTTTTTACCTGTTACAGTGTTCAGACGACAGAGAGACGCCACGTTATGTTGCCAACCGTAATTAAAACAAGTGGAAGAAGAATTGTTTGGTGACATGGGTCGTCAGTGTTGCATTTATAAATGTGTCGCAAGGAAGGTTTTGTTTTCATTTCCCCACTTAGAGAGCGCAGCTGGACTAACATGTGGACTACAGTGGTCTGCTAACACGCGACAAAAATACGTTTATAAGGAAAAAAATTTTACCCGAGAGCTTTTCGCATTTGGAAATGTAAAATCCGGATTTGCCGCTCGTCTCCTTTTAAAAAAGGACACGGTTCCAGTTCGTGTTGACTGTCCTGTCTCTACAGATTTGGTAAGTGTGTGATCATTGTGCTTTGTTTATGTTTATTCAGAGGCAAAGTTAGTTAATATCGTCAGCAGTACTTTTTCAGTTTTTAAAGACATACCTCAGTCAAAATGATTTAGTTACTAAAGCCCAATCCCAATTCTACTCCCTAGCCCTTCCCCTTACCCCTACCCCTTGTTTTGCACGTTTCCCGTGAAGGGGTAGGGGTGTCCCAATTCTCTTTAGCTTGAAGGCATAGGGCTAAAGGGAAGGGGTAGATAGCCCTTCGAACTGAAATTTTTCAGGACCACCATCGAAACCAAGGGGTAAGAAAATTTCCCAGAATGCACCAGCCACAACAACAGTTTCGCTGCACCCGGAAGTCAGGAGATCCACAAATTAGTATTTTTTTGTCATTATTATGAATTTTTACAGCAAACAAACACTTTTAATACATGCATAACCGCGTTCATGTTTTACCATCATGCTTTAAAAAAAAAGCTAAAATAAAATCTGCTAAATTCCGCTATCTATAATCCAGAATAATAACTCCTGTATAGTCCCACAACATTCTGACACTCGATGACACTTGAACACCCTGTTAGAAAAGTCTAGTGGCTGAAAATGAGCTTTTTACAGTGTCTGATATAATGTTAATGTTGTTTTTGGTGTGTTTATGGCCACTGTGTAAATGCGCAGTATAGTTACGAGCTTATTGCCACATTAGATCGTTATGATAACATAATATATGCCTTCAGTGATTTCCTGAAGATAAACACCAAAAAAACAACACAACTGGAATAACTACAGCAGTCATAATCGTCTGATCTCATATGAAGCAAGAGATTGTGATGACATATGATGACGTGTGCAGGTGCTGTAGTGCTGTTCCATTTCTTAAGGGTAAATTTTGTAGCCCTTCCCCTTCACACTCAGTTTTAAGGGTAAAGGGGAAGGGGTACAAAAATAGAATTGGGATTGGGCCTAAGTTTACAGTACGTTAAAGTCACTACAATATTATGGACTGAAAGATCCGCTGTAAATGCTGCTCTCCAAATGTAAACAAATCAAATAGGCACCCCCTCGAAAATGAGATGATTCATCTCAAGTGGCTATCCCATTTAATAAATTAATTCTAAATCAAATTTAAATTATTACCGTCATGTAGGATTTTCGCTGCATTTTGTGACAGCATAGACTATACACACATGGCTTTCTGACGCTACCTACCGAGTGCATCTAAGTTACAGAGAAATGCGGAGGATTTTTTTTTTCACATACGGCATGCTGTATCAAACATTTCAACACAATCTCACGGCAATTCGTAACTTTTTGTTTTAGTGGCTAATTCTTACAATTTAGTACGATTTGCTCATCACCCAATGACGGTTGGGTTTAGGGGTGGGGTTGGGTGCCATGCCTCCTTTTTAAAATGGTACATTTTCATGCGACTCAACTCGTACAAATTTGTACAAATTAGCTACTAAACTTACAAAACGTAATATACTTACATTTCCTCGTGAGATCAGGCTGAACATTCCATTAAAACTCCACTCTCCAGCAGTTCCTCGCATCCAATATCTTGTTTGTCATGGGGGGCATGCATGAAATGTTCCTGAATGAAAGTGAAAGTGCCAAACTGCAGTTAAAGTCAACAAATTAATAATTTGCCCTTATAATTCGATTACTGATGTCCATGTAAACCAGGGGTGCTCAACCCTGTTCCTGGCGATCGACCTTCCAGCTGATTTCAGCTCCAACCCTGATCAAACACACCTGAACCAATTATTTGGAACGTGAGGAGCACTTGATAATTACAGGCAGGTGTGTTTGATAAGGGCTGCAACTGAAAACTGCAGGAAGGTCGATCGGCAGGAACAGGGTTGAGCACCCCTGATGAAAACAGTCACTGTCTATCTCCCCTGCGTCTGTGTGTTGTTTTGCCTCTGTGAAAATCAACATGTGCTCGAACTGAAACTCCCCTTTTCATGCAAACCCATCCCTCTTTCGCCACTCGACATTCCCACCTAAACAAAGCTGGACTGACACATTTTCCAGACTTTTTTCAAACTAGAGTTGTGTAAAACACCCTGCTGAGACAGGGGGGTTTCATGGCCCTTTAAACTGTAAAAAAATGTTCAAAAAAGTCAATTTTTCCAAACTTTTCAAGGTTAAAAGTTGTTGGAAGAAAGATCTCATGATGCAATTTAAAAGCATAAAGAAACAGGGAAATTCTTTAAATAAAAGACATGCATCACAAAATAGGGAAAACTGCTAATATACAAATTTTTTATAGTGTATGATGGAAAACTGAATAATTCCTCGCTTTTCCAACAATAAATTTGTGGTGCTCGAGCAAAATCATTTTCTCCAGGGATTTCTGAAACAATTCTAAATAAAGAGTTTTGTGCCATGCACCAAACCAAACCCAAGATGAATCTCTGTATTAGAAACGAAAACAAAAAAAAGGTAGATGAATAAGAAAAACTTAGAGTGAATCATCAGAAAAAATGATGACCTTAATTTGATTATCCTGATGAGCTGTGATGTCAAAGACTGAAAAGTAAAGATTATTTTCAACCAAACAGATCCTTGTTAGCCAATCAAAATGTTTATTTCTTCAAAACACAGACTCCTTTTGAATGGCCATCAACATTGAAAGACATAACACTGAAGTATTGATGACAAAAAAATTTGCTTTGCATCACAGGAAAAAAAAACTATTTTAAAGTAAATTAAAAAGGAAAATTGTTATAATGTTAGAGCGGCACAGTATTTCTGTGTGGAGTTTGCATGTTCTTCCTCTTTTGGTGTGGGTTTCCTCTGGATGCTCCCACAGTCCAAACACATGCGCTATAGGTGAATTGGATGAGTTAAATTAGCCGTAGTGTATGAGTGTGTGTGTGTGAATGTGAGTGTGTATGGATGTTTCCCAGTACTGGGTTGAAACTGTAAAGGCATCCGCTGCATAAAAAATATGCTGGAATAGTTGGCGGTTCATTTCGCTGTGACGACCTTTGATAAATCAGGGACTAAGCTGAAGGAATGTGAATTATTGAATGAAAAAATGATTTGTGGCTGAACTTGTTTCATTAATATTACTGTTGATGTCTGATAATAAAAATGTCAGATAATAAAAAATACTCTGCTTTACTGCATTTATTTTTTCGGATAAGTTTGAAGCACACCGTAAATTAACCTAGGCAGGTTAGGGTAATTAGGCAAGTTATTGTATAATGATGGTTTGTTCTGTAGACTATCGAAAAAATATATAGCTTAAAGGCTAATAATTTTAACCTTAAAATGTTTTTAAAAAATTAAAAGCTGCTTTTATTCTAGCCAAAACAAAACAAATAAGACTTTCTCTAGAAGAAAAAATATTATCAGACATACTGTGAAAGTTTCCTTGCTCTGTTAAACATCATTTGGGAAATATTTCAAAAAGAAAAAAAAAATCAAAAGGGGGCTAATAATTTTTTTTAGCAGTATGTTAAACACTTACTGTTAACCAGGTTACAGATATTTTTTTTACTGTAGTATTTTACCTTTTTTTCTTTTTCTTTTTAATCACAGCCATTTTTTTACAGTGCACCATGTGGAAGGCATATAGAGACGCTCTCAAATGTAATCAATGTGTGCTAATGGCAGCCCATTTACTCCTGATCTCACCTGCTTTACCTGATAAAGCTCTATTGAGAACTCTGCAAGCTAATTAAAGCGTCTATAACAGATTAAGCTGCACTTGCTGTACAGATTCAGAGAAAACACTAACCTTGCCTCATCCTGGTTACCTAATTCTCCTTGCTCAGAATGGCTTTGAACTATTTGTAAATAGTCAGAGATAATTGAGGTACTCCACATAAATAAAAGATAATATCTAATAAATAAAAGATAAATATTATATAAGATAAATATTATAGGTGGGCATAGATACATTTTTTTTTATTAATCTCACTGTAATCTTGGAATTAATCTAGATTAAAATGGCTCATTTGAATTCTGACTAAGGTATTCAGAATATGTGTGCTACCCAAATAATGACTAAAAGTAAGTCTTTGAGAACTGGTTTCTCAAGCCAGGTGGCGCATTAGACCAGGGGCTCATCTCCTGTTTCCAAAATGCATCACAAACTGCTTGAGAAACTGTTCTACTGTGATAATTTTTGATGAAAATAAATGATGTTCAATAAGATGTGCTTGTGTTTACTAACTGTTTATTCAGGTAAACATAAATGTTGAACTGTAGGCCTACATAAGCTCCAAACAGCCATTTTTGATGACCTTAATCTAACTAAAGTCATAACTGAACTAAACAGAAATGGAATTAAGACGTGGAGATATTATGCAGATATTAGTGACATTATTACTGTCATGTAGGACTTTTCACCATATTTTCCGACAAGATCCACACACGGCAGTCAGTAAAGGACCGCACACACACACACACACACACACACACACACACACACACACACACACACACACACACACACACACACTCACACACAGAGAGAGAGAAATGCGGAGGTTTTTTCTTTCCATTCGGCGTGCGTTATTAAATTCAATAACACTCTCACTAGTCCTTACTCTTCATTTGTGTCTTATACCTCAGTTTGTCATGGGGGCATGAATGAAATGTTCATGAGTGAAAGTGAAACTGCTGAACTGCAGTTAAAGTCACCCAAAATTACAGGAAACTCTTAATGAAAAGCACTTCACGTCAACACCTTAATTATATTATTGTCTATTAGGGCAAATAACTAGATTACAGTTGTCCACGTAAGGGTAGTCAGTGTCTTCGAAGTAAGTAAAAGATCCAGAAGGGCTTCCTGCTGATTGGATTTTTTGTCAGACGGCTCACCGGCCATGTATACATCCGAGCTAAACTATCAAGGTGAAAGTCATCATAGCTTGGGTAGAATAGACCATACTCCCAACACAACTTTGAGAATAGAACGCAGCACAGTAACACCGATAACGGCCCACCACTAAAAATATATATAAATATCACTGAAATTAGAATAAAATAAGCATAATTTTTGTGTCATTTATTGGAAAATAATTCATCAAACCATTGCATTTTTAAAGTTTTAAATGTTAAATGCCAGGTTTTTTTCATAGTTGTGTTTTAAAATCGCACTGACTATTATGTTCAAATTCTTCACTATGGTTTAAGTAATCAAATAAAAGCAATGATCTGAGAATCTCCTGTTAACATTATATAATGTCTGTCATCCGAACATCACGTGAATCCACTGGAAGCCTTTCTAGGATTCCAATGAAGAGTACTTCAGCTTGAAATTCAACCACCTGGTCTTGGTTCAGTACTTCTTTATAGTGGAATGAAGATAAAGGCTTGAATGAACAGTGCGTCTTAACACAAAGAGGGCTTAACTGCTTCTACAGAATTATGCAACAATGAGATTGCATTTGAAGTTACAAGTGAAAAGGAAACTGAATGTTTTCTAGTCATAATCCATTTTTTTTTACTACGATAATGACTATGATAATACAGCATTCATTTTCCTTCTGCTTTGTTATATCCCCTTATCTATCAGGTGTCACCAAAGCAGAATGAACCGCCAACTATTCCAGCATATGTTTTATGCAGCGGATACCCTTCCAGCTGCAACCCAGTACTGGGAAACACCCATACATGCTCACATTTACACACTCATACACTACAGCCAATTTAGTTCATCCAATTCCCTATAGCGCATGTGTTTGGACTGTGGGGGAATCCCGAGCACCCGGAGGAAACCCACGCCAACACGGGGAGAACATGCAAACTCCACACAGAAAGCCGAGACTCAAAACAGCGATCTTCTTGCTGTGAGGCGACTGTGCTAACCACTGAGCCACCGTGCTCAAGTAATTATATTTAATTTATTAAAATGTAAAAAATTTGATCATTTAATTATATTTATTCATTCATTCATTTTATTTTCGACTTAGTCCCTTTATTAATCTGAGGTCGCCACAGCGGAATGAACCGCCAACTTATCCAGCACATGTTTCACGCAGCGGATGCCCTTCCAGCTGCAACCCATCACTGGCAAACATCCATACACAATCATTCACACACATACACTGCAGACAATTTTAGTGTACCCACTTCACCTATACCGCATGTCTTTGGACTTGGGGAAAAGGGAGCACCCGGAGGAAAACCCACACCAACACGGGGAGAACATGCAAACTCCACACAGAAAGCCAGGACTCAAACCAGCCACCTTCTTGCTTTGAGGCGACTCTGCTAACCAATGAGCCACCGTGTCGCTCGATAATACAACAACAAAGTAAAAAAAAAGCTTTTATTAAAAAAAGTAAAAGTTCAGTTTACTGTAATTAGCCTTTTCTGATTTTAGTTCATTTTAGTAACGAGTAATTATATTTAATTTATTAAAATGCAAAAAAGTAATAATTTAATTATATTTATTTAAGCAGAATTATACAACAATGTAAGTATTTGAAGGTAAAAGTGAAAATGAAATTGTTTTCTGGTCATAATTGGTACTTTGATCATAAATAGTCATTTTTTTCTATTCAAAACTAATATAATGACTATGATAACACAACAATAAATAAAAAATTTATTATTATTATTATTATTATTTTTATTATTATTATTATTATTATTATTTTTATTATTATTATTATTTAAAAAAAAAAGAGTTCAGCTTAATTAGCCTTTTCTGATTTTAGTAATGAGTAATTATATTTAATTTATTAAAATGTAAAAATTTTGATCATTTTAGTATATTTATTTCTACAGAATTATACAACAATGTTAAAGTATTTGAAGGTAAAAATGTGTACATGAAACTGAATGTTTTCTGGTCATAATCCATTTTTTTTATCATGATAATGACTATAATAATACAACAAAAAAAAGTTCCCAGTGAGGACTTAGAGAAACTTGTTCATGCTTTTATCAGCAGCAGGGTGGATTACTGTAACGGCCTCCTCACGGGCCTTCCCAAAAAGACAGTCAGACAGTTACAGCTCATCCAGAACGCTGCGGCCAGGATTCTGACCAGAACCAGGAAATCAGAGCACATCACACCTGTCCTCAGGTCTGTGCCCCTCACTGCTGGAATTAGCTTCCAAAATGATCAGATGTACATGAGGCACATTCAAATCAAGACTGAAAACACATCTGTTTAGCTGATATATAATATTTTTTTCTATTCAAGACTAACAAAATGACTTCAATAATACAACAATAAAGTAACATTTAGTTGTTGTAAGTTGTTCATTTGTTTAATTTGCCTTTTTTGAGTTTAGTTCATTTTAGCAACGAGTAATTGTATTTTATTAATAAAAAAAATATTAAAATGTAATCATTTTATTATATTTATTTCTACAAAATCATGCAACAATGCAAATATATTTAAAGTTACAAGTGGAAATGTTAGTCATATTATATATACATTAAATTTATTTTCAGTAAATATGCAATTATAGTAGTAATAACAACAACAATAATAATAATAATAATAATAATAATAATAAAGTATAATACAAATAAAGTAATATTCATATTAAAATAAAATATAAATCTTGTTATTGTTATTGTTATTACTATGTTTTATTGTCCAATATTATATTTTTACTTAACATTTCAGTTTAGTTAATATTTAGTAGTTATTTTGTATATATCCTAATCTAATCTAAACCTAAGCCATGCAAAAGCAATGTAAACAAATGCTTGAAATAAAAATACTTTTGGCACAAATAAATAAATCCAGAGCAGTTCTCGAATAACTGGATAATAGCAGTTATTTATTACATATAGCCTGTTTATTACATAATATTGGTCAAAAACAGCTTAACTAATGTAATGAAACAGTTAAGCTTCATGTTTACATTCACAAAATGCCAAAAGTCTAAGTTCAGGAGTGACTCCTGTATTCCATAAACACACAGGACTATACTTTACTTTAATCCTGCATCTAAATGCAGACATCCCTCACAGTGTATATGTTGCTATTGTGATTTTATATACAACCATCACAAATAAATGACACCCAAGTACACTGGAAATATGCAGTAATCTATAAATCACAGACATCAGCTTGTACACATTTCCAGTTAAAGGTGAGGTGTGTTATTTCTGTAACATCAGAGTCTCCAAACAGAAACCATAACTGCGTATCTTACACTTTCTACCACCACTGTTAGGCACTTCACTTTTAAAAAAATGAATCAGTTATAGTTACTATTCAGTGTTGTCACAATACTGGAATTTCTAATTTCCATGTGATACCTTGAAAAATATTAATATTCAATACCATTTTTGGATATTGCGAGCCCAGAGAAGTCGAAGACGCTCCTGGACACTGTTAACATAGGGCTTCCCTTTGGCAAGATACAGTTTTAACTGCCATTTGTGGATGTAACTACGTATTTAGGTACTTGACAAAGCTTTGCCAAAGTGGTCCTGAGCCCATGTGGTGTTATCGCTTATAGATGAATGAGGATCCCTCTCCATCTGAGGGATCGGAGATGACAGTAGTTCAGCTTAGTCTTGCGCCCTTGTCCTTTACACACTAAATTTCCTCCAGATTCCTTGAATCTTTTAATGATGTTATGCACTGTTGAAGGTGAAATATTTAAATGTCTTCCTATGTTTTATGTGAAGAACATTGTTTTTAACATTTCAATAATTCTCACGTATTTGTTGACAAACTGGCGATCTTGGCCCATCTTTGCTCCTAAAGGATTAGACCTTTCTTGGAGGCTGCTTTTGTACCAAATCATAATTATGAATTAATCTTCTGTTGACATCACATGTTTCAAATCCCATTATTTAACCAATTTACCTGATTTCTAGCCCCAAATTGCTCCTGTCCCAACTTTTTTTGGGTTAAATTATATTGTTATCACAATATCAGAAAATATTGTGGTACAATTTGAACTCCATATCACCCATTAGTTGGATAAACAGAAGTTTTAGTAATGCCGAACAACTATTCATTATATCTCAAGTGAATCAGCCTATAAATGATTCATAGTTGCCTCTGCACGTAACGCATGGAAAGATGAAAATATTTTAACATCAAACAAGTTAAATAAACCATCATTCCATCCTCTTAAATCACCAAGCAAAGGCATGTTTCACCGTTTAGCACACTTTCTCCTCTCCATGACACACGAGACAGATGCTGAATCACAGCAGAATCAGATTTCTTGGAGTCAGGGGTTGTTGGGAGACTCTAGACAGGTTGCAGACTGAACGTGTGCCATCCTGCTGTACAGTCAGACATTTATTTCTCTCAAGGTCTTTTCCATCTCCTGTGCATTAGTGGACTTTTAACACGATCTGTGCTACAAGCTGATGCGTTTCAGTCAGTCAGTGAGTCAGTAACATTGTAAGGATCTCTCTTTCTAAAAGACATAATGCATCATTGTCTGACGGCCTTAAATTTAAATGCATTTTCCAGCACAGGCTCATTCTGAAAACGTAGCCCTATATACATTTCTGGAGATCACAAATTATGTAGCAAAAGCTACCTATGGCTTCATTTTGTCTTTAAAATGAACGCCACGCTACCAGCTGACTGCTTAGCTTTGTATGGACGGCTTTTCTGCTGTTACCAGTTTGCCCAGTGGCTCGCCGCTTATGTCGGTCGACTTGAGATGCAGAGTGGAGTTGAGCGCGACAACGTGGATCGAGTCCAGCAAAGAACAGTTCCAAAAAGCAGGTAAAACAAATACAAAAGGCAAAAAATAAAATAAGTAAATAACAGGGTGAGAATGTGGTAAAGCTGAAAACGTGGTCAAAAAATAAATAAACAAATAAATCAGGCTGCCAGGAGGGCTTTTTTCTGGATTGCATTTGCCGGTTGGGTTTAGGGAAGGCGGTGGGTAGGGTAATTAGTGCTTTTAAAAAAACAGTCGGATGGGTTTAGGGAAGGCGGTGGGCGGGTCAATCTGTGCTTTTGAAAACACTGTTGGTTGGGTATAGAGAAGGCAGTGGGTGGGTCAATCTGTGCTTTTGAAAACACTGTCGGTTGGGTTTAGGAAAGGTGTTGTGCGTGCCAATTAGTGCTTTTAAAAACACTGTTGGTTGGGTTTAGAGAAGGCGGTGGGTGGGTCAATCGGTGCTATTGAAAACACTGTCGGTTGGGTTTAGGCAAGAAGATGGGTGGGTCAATTGGTGCTTTTAAAAACACTGTCGGTTGGGTTTAGGCAGGAAGATGGGTGGGTCAATTTGGTGCTTTTAAAAACACTGTCGGTTGGGTTTAGGCAAGAAGATGGGTGGGTCAATCGGTGCTTTTGAAAACACTGT
>CAIGQZ010001210.1:5984871-5997219 GCA_903798205.1 Danio tinwini
AAAAAAAAAAAAAAAAAAAAAAAAAAAAAAAAAAAAAAAAGGTTTTTCATATATATATATATGTATATATATGTATATATGAAAAACCAAAATTAGCCAGAGATCAGTTATTAAGATTAAAATATCCAGGACCTGCCAAATCATCTTAGATCATTTAAGCAAGGTATGAAGAACAGACCCCAGGCCTGTAACATGATTCAGACAAATGTTATTATCCCAAAAAGCTAAAAATAAACAAAAATAAATGAAATAAAAATAAGCAGAATAAAGAAAAAAATGTGCTTTAGACCACTTTCAAGCTTCAGTACATTTTCTGGAAATTGCAATGAGAGTGACAAACTACTATTTTCCTGCCTTTTCTCCATCAGCTCTGGAAAGTTTCTCTCTCCAGCTTAAACAGTGAGAAAGTGAGAGGCTTTCCAGAGCTGACAGAAACCTGCCCAGGAAACAGGTAGTATGTCACACTTCATGTTTTCTAATCATTTGTAATTGCCATTCGAAAATTTTAAACACACAGAGAGTCATGGTATAAATTACAGCTGGGTGTGTTCGACACCAAAAGTGATATTATGGGTGGGCTCTACAAGCAAAACCTCACATCACGGCCTGTGGAATATCAAACCGCAGTGACAGCATAAATCACAATATGGCTGTTTTTGGCAGACCAGTTTGGTCAAGTTCATTTGGAACTAAATGGACAAAACACTAAAGATCAGATTATTCACTAATGAATGAAAGGTGCAAAGCCAATGCACAGTAAGAAACAACAAAGTGTCAAATCAGTCTTGTTGATTGGATGGCACAGTGGCTCACAGCAAGAAGGTCGCTGGTTTGAGTCCCAGCTGGGTCAGTTGGTATTTCTGTGTGTTTGCATGTTGGCGTGGGTTTCCTCCGGGAGTTTCCTCCACAGTCTAAACACATGCACTATAGGTAAATTGAATAAGCTAAATTGGCCATAGTGTATGAGTGTGTGTGTGAATGTGAGAGTGTATGGGTGTTTCCCAGTACTAGGTTGCAGTCAGAAGGGCATCCGCTGTGTAAAACATATGCTGGAATAGTGGCGGTTCATTCTGCTGTGGCGACCCCTGATAAATAAGGGAATAAGCCAGAGGAAAGTGAATGAATGAACAATCCATCATGGGTGAAAACAACCCAGCATTTTTAGACTGTCTCTTTAATGCCATATATGACATGACAGGAATTAAAACTGAGAGGGTCTAAAATGGCACACACACACACACACACACACACACACACACACACACACACACACAACTAAAACAGCTTAAGCTGTGTTTTATTGCTATTCTCAAAAGTAGTTTTTTGTAAAGATGCTTCGTCATCTGGACAGTCAGTTTGTTGTTAAACAACAGTATAATCCACTGAACGCACTGTACTCATTTTTTCACTCCTGTCAAAGATTAAATATGTGGCTACCCTCAGTACGCTCTGTTGATTTCAATAGGAAATGCGTCCACATGCCAGAAGGGGCTTTTGGGAGAAAACAAAACAAATATTTTCTCTGGAAGAGCGCAAATCTGTTTCTTTTCACCCGCCACAACATCAGTCACCTCAAATCTTATCTATATAGCTGGCAAAGACAGATTGTTTAGCAGGAAATCGCATGTTGGCTTGTCACATTTCACAGTTTCTGAGAAGCATGCTTGTGTGATAAAATCTGATAAATGATGGCTTTGCAGAACACTGATATTATCAGATTGATTTGAGAATGACAGGGTACAGTTATTCCAGCAAAAACACCATTTGTCAGTCACAGAGCACAGCTGATATTTGATGCCAGTCAGTATGTTTCTATCTATGCACATTTTGGTATGATTGCTTCAAAAATAGCTTAAATGGAAACATTATTTTCATATTTAAATTGTTTATTTTTCATAATTAAATTGTTTTCATATTTTAAAATGTGCATAAACTATGATGGACCCACTTTTAGCGAATAAATTTGAGCGTGTGTATGTGATTTAGATTGAAAAAAATTTGCATGACGGGACACATTAATGAACAAAGCAACTCCAGCACATTGTAAAACATACTGTAAGTGTTGTTTTGCTCATTGCAAAATGCCTTAGTCAAAGTCCGTCATCACAGTGGTTCAGAATCATTATTAATCTATTATTATTATTGCCTCACAGCAAGATGGTCGCTGGTTTGAGCCCTGGCTGAGTCAGTTGGCATTTCTGTGTGGAGTTTGTGTGTAAGGGTGTTTCTTAGAGTTTTGTTGTAGCTGAAAGGGCATCCGCTGCGTACAGTATATGCTGGATAAGTTGGCAGTTCATTCTGCTGTGGCGACTCCACAAAAGAAAATGAATGAATGAATGAATGAATGAATGAGGAAAAAGGCCTACATTGGCTTCTCCTACCTCTTTATTCCCAAATCTTTTATGCAATATTTCAGTTTCTCATAAGTCTCATTCCCAACCCCGGATGCAAAAATAGCTATTCTTTCAATTTGTGACATGAAAGTCATGATATTAATGTACATAGCGTAAAGGTGATTAAGGAGTTTGCAGAAATGTCGTCTGCTGGAAATGAGAAAAACTACTTGTGACCTTTGAAAAATGTTGTGTTGATCATTAAAAATGTCTATTTTTAACACATACACTACGACCAATTTAGTTTATTCAATTCACCTATAGCGCATGTTTTTGGACTGTGGAGAAAACCGGAGCACCCGGAGAAAACCCACGCCAACACGGGGAGAACATGCAAACTCCACACAGAAATGCCAACTGACCCAGCCGGGTGTCGTGAATAGGGATGGCTGACGTGAAACTGACGTTTCGACACATCGTCGAGATCCCAAATCGCAAGTGTTTCAAAACACTGCACCGAAGCATGGTCCGAAACATTAAGATCACATAACTAAAGTGTTTCAAAACACTTGGTCTTGTGACAAAAGCGATTCAAAGCATCGATCAGTTCAGAAGCGTTTCGAGACCTGGCGAATCTGCATTTGACTGACAGGGTCTGACAATTCTTCTGTCTGTTATGGCCTAGTGGACCGTGCGTGTGCATGTTGTAACTGAGCTTCAAATTACTTTTGGGTTCAAATCCCGACTTCTACAAATACTCTGAAATCATGATTTTATGTATTTTAATCATGTTACTGTTTTATGGTGTAGTCCAAATAGGATACAGCTGCTGATACGCCATCAATACAGCATCGTTTTTGTAACACTGTAGAACAATAATTCATTTTTTACAGTACTCTGATGGTTGGGTTTAGGTTTTGGGTAGACATAAATAAAATACAATAAATGGGAAATTTAATGAATAATATAAATAATTCTTGTTAACTTCTGGCCACAACCGTGTCTGATCTAGCAACAACCCTGTTTTATGATCAAAACAAGACATATTTATTCACAAAGTGTTTATTCGGATGTCAGACCAATGTTGAAACAAAACGATACAAGAACAGAGCCATTCAAACTGATATTAAAGCATTTTCAAAAGAGCTGTCTAAGCCTGGATTCGAACCCAGTATGCCCACATGGTAGTCAGGAACCCTAACCGCTTCACCACTTGTAGGTTCAATTTACAAAGTTGTGTTTGATAACTCAATTTGCTCAACTGTTCTTTACTGACTGTTCCAGTGCAATACATAAAAAATGACCACTAGGTGTCACCGTAGAGTGGGGTTTCGAAACGTTTCGAAGCTTCGACACATTTGCTTCGACTGTTTCAGTGTTTCATGAAGCCTCGCTTTGCCCACCACTAGTTGTGAAGCGGACGCTGACAAGAGAGTGCGGATCCAAACGCAGGTTTACTAAACAGAATGGTCAGGCAAGCAAGTCAACACAAGAGCAAAAATGTATACGGGCAATTTTTTGAGAGTTGTATAACAGGCAGATGGTCAAAAGGCAGGCAGCAAACAGGGTAAAACAAAGCAAGGTTCAAAAACATGCAAGGCTAGGCAAACTTATCATGTTCACAACACAGTTCAACAAGACTTAGCAACAATGTGTGTGTTTGTGCTGTTTTTATTGTCCTTGTAATCAGTCTTTGAGCAGCATCAGCTGTGTGAGTCTAATCAATGGAGTCTTGGAGCAAGTGTGTATGTTGCATGACAGGACTTGTAGTTCATATGAGACAGGATTGTAGTCCATGTAAATGTGAATGTTCTCCAGTGATCTATGAAAGTTAGATCGCTGATGATCATGACACAGGGACTTGAACCAGCGAGTTCATCAGTTGAAATCAGTTATCAGTTGAACATATTATAAATGTATAATATGTATAAAATGCTGGGTTCCACACAATTCCTTTATGTTGTCCCAACACAAATCAATTAAGTTAACTTAAATGTTTTATGTTCATTTAATTTCAATTTGTAAAAGCAATCAAGTTATTCCTCCCTTACAAATTGTTTTGTTTCATTTAATTTTAAATAAGCAGTTTGAACAAGCAGCAAGTCCCTTTTTTAATATAGAACTTGGAATTGTTTTTGTTTTTAGCTTAGGTTTTTGGATATTAGTTCATTATAATGCTGTGTGATTTGGGGAAAATATCTACAGTAATTTGAGACAGATTTTGCAATTTAATTTTGTAGTCAGGCTTCAGCTCAATAATCTGTATTGTAGCTTCTTACTGCTAAAATGCAGTGAGTGTTAGTTAAAAAAAGGAACTGAAAAGATATTAACTAACTTAAACATTTAAGAAATATTCAGAAGTGAAACACTCATTTCTCTCTACAGCATAAGTCTCAAAGTCAATTCCTGGAGAGCCACAGCTCTGCACATTTTTGCTCCAACCCTATCAAACACATCAGATCCAACTAACCGAGGTGTTTAAAAGAGTCCTGAACACCTTCATTAGTTGGATCAGCTGTGTTTGATCAGGGTTGGAGCAAAAATGTGCAGAGCTGCGGCCCTCCAGGAATTGACTTTGAGACCTATACTCTACAGTAGTGATGCACGGATGGCGGTTATATCCGCAGGCACTGCAGATAATCTGCAGGTCGGGTAATAAAAAAATACATTATGATTAATTGCTGGTGGGTCGAGGGTGGATGTAGCGGGACATAGCAGTTGACCAGCGAAAAAGCATAAAGTGGACTTCGCAGAATGTGAAGATGAGACGCCCAAAATAATGGATGAAGTGCATGCACTGAGCAAACTTTCAGTTAGAGGAGTCATCAGAGGAAAATCTGCTATCATTCTGGGAGAAACAAGATCGCTTATTTACACGACTGCAGCGCCTTGCAAGGAGAAGCTTGTGCATTCCTGCAACAAGCGGTGCGAGCGAACGCTCATTTAGTGCAGCTGGCCGTGTTTTGGAGGCGAGGCGGAATTGGCGGGTGATATATCAGATAAAATAATATGTGTGGGCGGGTGGATGATTAGTATGAGGGAGTGGATTCAGGTAATTTCAACTGATCCACGCATCTCTACTCTACAGCAAACAGTAAACACAAATAAAATGGCCTTACCTTTCTGTAAACAAGTTGAACTCAAATTAGAGAGATAGTGTAGCTTATTATGAAAACAAAAAACTAATAATAATTATAAAAACACAGAACACTCAGCAAACTAACATGGCTGAAACAACACCAAAATTGCACTTTGCTGTTGCTTGCTACTAGATTGAGTGTCACTGGCAATACTTTAGTTGACTTTTTAGCAAGACACTTATCTCTTAGTTGTGCTCACTCAATTGCTAGTAAGATTATCACACACAGACGGAAGTCACGCATTTGCTCTGAGCAGGCGTAATTAAATAATACAAATATACTTCATATCGCAGCCCCTTGCGATTAGCTAATCACAACGTTTCAAATTGCGGTTCGATTTTGATTAAATCGCACAGCTCATTTATTCATTTTCTTTTCGGCTTAGTCCCTTTATTAATCAGCGGGTCGCCACAGCGGAATGAACTGCCAACCTTTCAAGCATATGTTCTACGCAGCGGATGTCCATGCAAACTCGGTGAGAACATGCAAACTCCACAGAGAAATGCCAAGTGACCCAGCCGAGGCTCGAACCAGCGACCTTCCTGCTGTGAGGTGACAGTGCTACCCACTGCGCCACTCCTCCAAAAATGTCACTTGAGTTATTAGGAAAAAGCTAATTAAACTGCTGTATCATAAAATGAGAAATATTTCCTTAAAAAAATATTAAGATAAAATAATAAAGCACAAATAAAATACGTTATAATCGCCTTTTTTCATTCCCGCTAACAGATTTTAACGAACAAAAAAAGGTGTAAAGTTAATTATAACCCTGCAGTATAGTCTATTTGTTTAGGCAGAATTAATTTAGCCCATAATCAAAACACCACCACCATTTTAACCGTTTGCTTCACCAATAATTTATCCAGAAAACTAAAGCAAACTTTCAAGCGCAATTACAGGAGTCTCTGAAATTAGCGATATTACATCACTAATATTTAACTCACAATCAATCCGCAGCTGTTTAAAATAGACGATGACGTTTACATTCCATATACAACAATGACATCATAACATCATTCATCAAACATGTACGACTCAATAATCAGCATGAAGCGCGGCTCAAAATTATTCGTAACAGTCTGTGTAAATAAAGCTAATTAGCAAAAAGCCACTGATGGTAACGATTCACTTCAACAGGGCAATCAATCAAGCGTTCATCTCTGAAAACTCTAATTGCTGCTTGATTATTTGTATAGAAAAGTGAATAACCGTTAGCGCATGAATCTGAGAAGGGTTTATTGGTACAGCGGTGGATTCGAACACGTTTTCTCTGCCTAGATTATCCTGGATTTCATGATTTTTACTCACTTGTGAAGTCATATTACAGCCCGAAATCAAACGGAAAAACAAATTAGGTTTCGCTTGAAGAAGATTAAGGCTATTTTGAGCATCGTAACAATTTTTTGACATTGTTTTTATGAGAGTTTGGGCAAAAATATGACTTGCGCATGTTTTCATGACACTGGTTTAAATAATGATCATCTTATTTATAATGGTCTTCTGAAAGTGTACAATGGGTTGCCAGATCTGCATTTGTTCGAGTAACTGGAGTGGTCATGTTGGGTCCAAAACACACACAACGGATGAGATAAAGAGACAAGAGCTTTCCAACAACATGAGAAATTGATAAAGAATTCCAGACTTCTTAAAAAGACATTCATTTTGCTATTAAATGATGATAATAGCTTATGTTTACCCTTGTTTAGGCAAACATGGAGCTCTTTGGCTACACAGAGACATGAAGAACAGCATCATAAAAGAGTGTCAATAAAATAAAAAGGTGTCACAGTGGCGCAGTGGGTAACACGATTGCCTCACAGCAAGAAGGTCGCTGGTTCGAGCCTCGGCTGGGTCAGTTGGCATTTGTGTGTGGAGTTTGCACGTTCTCCCGTGTTCACGCGGGTTTCCTCTGAGTGCTCCAGTTTCCTCCCCCAAAGACATGCACTATAGGTGAATTGGGTAAGCTAAATTGTCCATAGTGTATGTGTATGAGTCGGAATTAATGTGTATGGGTGTTTCCGAGTGATGGGTTGCAGCTGGAAGGGCATCCGCTGCGTAAAACATATGCTGGATAAGTTGGCGGTTCATTCTGCTGTGGTGACCCCTGATTAATAAAGGGACTAAGTTGAAAAGAATAAAAAAAAAATGAGGCATGAACAATAATTTAAAAGCATGTCCATTGAAAATAAAATAAAAGAGACAAACAACAACACCATAAAAGTCCATTAAAAATTAAATTAATAAAAAAAAATGAGACATTAACAACATAAAAGCATGTCTATTAAAAAATAAAATAATAAAACATTTAAAAAAAAGTATTATAATAAAATAAAAAATGAGACATGAACAACATAATAAAAGCATGTCCATTAAAAACAACAATAAAAATATAAATTAGACATGAACAACATCGTAAAAGCATGCCCATTAAAATAAAAACAATAAAATATATATTTTTAAGAAATTCAATTAAGATAAAATAATTAATTAAATAATGGCGCCTAAATTACTATTAAAATTAAGATTACTTGCACTGACTTTGTTTTTGACAATTGCAAATATATACCTACTAAATCCAGATCATCATAATTATAAATAATTCTTCAATAGACAAAAGAAAAATAATTACCAAATAAATTAATTATCACAACACTGTGATTACAGTAAACATAAATCATTGTTTAAAAAAATATATTTGTAAGCATTTTATTTAAAATAAGCTTCACATTTTTTATTTATTTATTTATATACATATTATTAGACTACTCGTGTTGCTAAAGTTTAATCTTTCAACACATTTCAACCAACACAATTACAATAATAATACACATATTTACATGCATATTTGCAAAACTATACCTTTCACACTGAGCACAATTACATCATTATACCTTTCATTTGATTTGAAAATGAATGTACAGTGAAAGAAATAGTTTAAGAAGCACAGCTGTATGATATCAACAAAATGTAGCTTTTCTGATAACAACAATTCATTTATTGAGTCTGTTTTATGTGCTGGTACCCTGGCTGGTCATGACAAGTTTCTGTATTTAATAATTGATTCATCGAATCACTCATTTAAAAGATTCACTCAGAATGTGACATTCATTTAGAACAAAGCAAGTGACTCTTTATGAACAGAACACTGAATCAATGCCTTAACTGATTAGTTCAAAAACAGATTCATTCAGAAATCAGGAAGAAAAACTGGTAACACTTTACAATACGGTGGTATTAGTTAATGTTGGTTAATGTATTTACTAACATGGACAAATAATGAACAATACATCTATTACAGTATTTGTTAATGTTAATTAACGTTAATGAAAAATGTTGAACTGTGATTAATAAATGGTGTACAAGTCTTGTTCATATATAGTTCATGTTAGTAAATACATCAACTAATATAACCACATTGTAAAGTGTTACCAGTTTTTCTACCTGATTTCTGAATGAATCTGTTTTTGAACAAATCAGTTAAGGCATTGATTCAGTGTTCTGTTCATAAAGAGTCACTTGCTTTGTTCTAAATGAATCACACATTCTGAGTGAATATTTTAAATGAGCAATTCGATGAATCAATTATTAAATGCAGAGACTTGTCATGACAGTCTTAAACCAGCCAGGGTACCAGCACATAAAACAGACTCAAAATATGAATTGTTGTTATTAGAAAAGCAAAATTTAGTTGATATCATACAGCTGTGCTTCTTAACTATTTCTTTCACTGTACATTAATTTTCAAATCAAATGAAATGTATAATTATGTAATTGTGCTCAGTGTGAAAGGTATAGTTTTGCAAATATGCATGTAAATGTGTATAATTATTATTATTATTATTATACTTGTCGCTGGAAAACTACAAATCCCATCATGCACCTCACACACACACCAGTTCCAGTTTTCTCCCTGATTGCAAACACAGAGCTGGAAGCTTATCATCGACTGATTACCAGTACTATAAACATACACCTCACATTTACACACACAGTGCTGAGTCTTGCTTCCCTGTAACTTTCTAGCATTTTTCTTGCCTTGTCCTTCTGTGGTATTAATTTTGGCTTTGTTCATTGTTTTGCCGCATGTCCCAACCATTTACCTGTTTTTGACTACGTATTTTGGACTACCCTCATATTACTGTTTGTTAGTGATGGGCAAAGTGAGGCTTCATAAAACCCTGATCAGTCGAAGCAAATGTGTTGAAGCCTCAAAACATTTCGAAACCCGTCACTACAGTGACACCTAGTGGTCATTTTTTTGCATTGCTCTGGAACAGCTTCAGCAAAGAAACAGTTGAACAAATTGAGTAATTATATCCCACGTTGTAGAATTGGAGTTTTAAGTGATTTAGGGAAGCGGTGAGAGTTCCTGACCAGCATGCAGAGATAATGGGTTCAAATCCAGGGGGATGCAGCTATAGATGTTAGTCATCAAGTCATAATTTCAGAATATTTGTGTAAAGTCGGGATTCGAACTCAGGCCATTTGGAGCACAGTTACTCTGTGCACACTCACGGTCCACTCTGCTATATGAGATAAATATTTTTTTTCTGACTATGTCAGTCAGATGCAGATTCGCCAGGTCTTGAAACACTTCTGAAATGACCGATGCTTTAAATCGCTTTAGTCACATGACCTGTGTTTCGAATCATTTTAGTCACATGTAGTAGTAGTAGTAGTAGTAGTAGTAGTAGTAGTAGTAAACTTTATCCTTGACAGGAAATTTGTTATAGGCATTACATTGCTGCAGACATTCCATAAAAACAAACAATAAAAACAATACAAAATATAGTAGTTACAATAATTATAATGCTAATCAAGATAAACTCTTAAAATAAACCCACTGAAACGGGTACAAAGGATCAGTTCAACCTATACTTTGGGACTCTATATCTCCTACCAGAGGGAAGCGGTTCATTATGTGGAAAAAAAAATTTGGTTGGATCATTCACAATCATTTCCACCTGATTAAGGACACAATTCTCATATAAAATTTGAGGATTGAAATATTCATTGAGTCCAACCATTTTCCATCCTATCTTTAAGACATGACCTGGGTGTTTTGGATCATGCTTCAGTGCAGTGTTTCGAAACACTTGCGCTTCCGGACCTCGACACGTTGTTAGCAAAGAGTAGGGATGGCTGATGTGAAACTGACGCTCTTGTTTGACTGTTGCCTGCCTGACTAAGCTAATAATGAACTGTGTTTGGACCCTTAACTCTTATGTTGCAATAGTAAACCCCATTAGTTGTTACATTAGTATAATAATAATGAAATATTATGCAAAGTATTAATATTAACAACAATAAATATTTTTCAATATAGTTATGCAAAACATTAATGTTTAAACTGCACAAAGGCAGTTTTTACAGCAATTCTACAACTCTTTATAATTATATTTGTACTCCAAAACACAATCCTTTAAAAAAAAACTTTTGTTTCAATGACTGATTCAAATATGCATTTAATATTTAATAACTGGCGTAGTAAAAATATAATGAACATAATATAGTAATGCCAGCTCACGCAAAAACAGTAAATATCAAACACCCCATTTTACATTCGCAAATCAACTAAATTCTTAGATTTTCCCAAGTATTTCAATTTGATATTTATTTCAACATATTACTTGTGAAATTTTGTAGCATTTAAAAAAAAATGATATTCCAACATGCATTACTCAAATTGTTGTGCTCAATATTAAAACAGCTGCAACAATTCAGACCATCCTGACTTGGCAGCTGGACCCACAGTGACCCAAGTAAGACCACCGTACATACATTCAATCTGGCAAAACACTTCCAGAACATACAGTCTGGATATGTCCTTAAAAATGTTACCCATTTCCTCATCTGGAGAAGAGTTTTCCTAACAGAAACTATAGTGACGACACAGAAAAAAAAAACAATAAGACTTTTCAATCATGATGTTCAACTGCAAAAACAACAGCGTTTGAAAAGGATTCCTCAGCAGGACAAGAATGCGGCCTTTTGAGAGCGTGAAACGAAAAATATGTGCACACATGCAGGCTTAAATATATGCTCCATCGACCAGAGAGTAGCTGAGCAAACACAAGACAACACGCAGATCTGAATGGAAACATTCTACCAGCAGACCGGCATGAAAAAGAAAGCAAGCACATTTCCACAAAACCCCAACACACGCTGGCTGGAGTTATTACAGTGCTTCTATTATGGATTATGAAAATTCCATATTTGAGTTTTGGGAGTCCTTGTATAGTCTGAATTATTCATACCCCTGGTAAATTTCACTTTGTTACTTTTATTCAACCAGCAAGTTTTTTTGGACCATAAATGACACAGCCTTCTACCAAAATATAATAATAAGATGTACAAAATGCATAATTGTGAATAAATATATTTCTCAGCTTTTATTTACCTTTAAACAAGTCAGAATTCACAAGTGGTTTGAATAATTTCGGGTTTAACTTTATAAGTCAGTTAAAAACACTTTTATTGTCTTATAATATGCCTTAATTTTGACTTTATTTTCTCAAGGACTTCAAATCAAGTCACTCAACAAAACATGTTTCCAAATCCCTGCTTTGTATGATGCTAATCTGCTGTGATTGGTCGGGTGATGACTCGGTGTGTTGTGATTGGCCAACTGCATACAGCACATTAGAGCTGCACAACATATTGATAAATTATCAACTTTAATAATAATAATAATAATAATAATAACAATAATAATAACAACAACAACAACAACAACAAAAATAATAATAATAATAAAATAAAAAATAAAAAGTAAAATAAAATAAAAAAATACAATAAAATAAAATAAATAAAAACAAATAAATAAAATTAAATTAAATATAACATAAAATAAAAAAAAATTAAAATGAAATAAA
>CAIGQZ010001210.1:6002219-6012441 GCA_903798205.1 Danio tinwini
TATTTTTGTTCCTAAAACTTGGATAGATGACAAGACTTTTGTCAGGTAGTGTAGATGCATGGCAAGTGCATGCAAATAGAAAGAGGAAGTGTGACGCATTTTCCACATTTTAAATATGACATGTAAACAACAATGGAGGACACACAGCAGACCCGGTTCTTGTTTCTTGTCATGTGACATTATATGTATTATTAATATATTATTACAGTGTCATGTTTCGGCTGTGTAAAAACTTGTAAAATGGTGCTTTTCATGTTGTCGTTGCCCTGGTTTGTTGCAGGCAAAAGTGACAATTCTATGTAAACCAATCAGCATTTAGCATTGAGTCTAGCTCTAGCCTTTTAGTACCGTACTGCCTTGTTTCTTAATCCTCATCCTCCTGCTATGCCTATTTCATATATCTGTCTTGCCGCCAAATAATAATCATAATAATTGTATTATTGAACTGTACTGCTCAGTAAAAATGACACAGAGCTATGTAACAACAGGTAGTTTTTAAAAAAGAAAAGTTAAATACATTGTCAGAAAATAAATCTGTCATAATAACAGTAGAGTAGACTTATTTCATCAGAAGCAAAAAAAAAAAATGCAACAACAACATAACAAGGATTTCAACTCGACCAGTCTAACTCCAGCAAGTGATGAGGTTTGTTTACCGTCACTAATTGGCCAGCATTGAATGGATCCACCCATCAAACAGAGATATTGCCCTCAGGAATCGGGAGTCTGATTGTTTGGGCTTGTTGTGTTCAAAGATTGTGGGGTCTCCACCCTGGCAGATGTTCTGAAGCACACGCCTTCATAAAGATGGGGAAACCAGACAATACGGATAAAAGATCATGACCTGAAAGAGTCAAACTCATTCATACTGTACAAACAAGATGATCTCTGAGCATTCAACGCAGACAGTAAGCCTTTATAGTAGACTTAAAGGTTATTAAAAATGCTGTGTGTCAAGTATGCACAACATACAAAAGACCAAGTCCCCGAAAGTACATGAATCATCACTTAAATTGAGCATTTCGCTGTCATTGTGACTCTTTTTCTGTAATGCAGAATGGAAACATTGTGAAGGAGCTGTATGATTTATACTGCCAAGCTCTGAAAAGAAGGAAAGCATAAAAATAGTACTTCAGATTTACTGTGCTAAGTTTGGTTTTGTGTCACATTTGAAAGAAATGAACAATCATTAATGACAGAATAAACTTCAAATTGATGGTAATAAATATTCAATATAAAGTTACAACAAATATTATATATTTTTAATCCATGTTGTTCAATCAAAACTAAAACAACTTTAAATGTTTTGTTGTACCAGTTAATACAATTGAAGTCCACTTGTAATCAAAATTTGCAATGTTTATTTTTCTACAGCGCATTATTATAGTTAAGGTGAATATTTAATCCAGGCAAGTTAATCCACTGAAAAGTTTGTTTGTTGTGGTAATCTTCGGCATTAGGAGGGGCGGTCCTTCTGTTGATGTCACCTGAGGGTTTCCATAGCAACTGCATATTAATACACTCTCTAACTGTTAACAAAGAGCTAAGAATGACCAAGAGGCGACACTCAATAGAACGTTCCATTGCAACATCAGCGCCCAGCAACAGCCCTAGATTCCGCCATTTTGGAGTGAAAGCGATCGGCTCTCTTTTGGATCTTATTGCTGTCTCGATGGCAAGCAGCTGCTTTATTTATTTATTTATTTATTTAAAAAGCGCATTAAAGCTGAGATACAACCTGAAAGATGACAATACAACACTTACTATCACAATCATCAGCACTTTTAATAGTTTATTTTACAGACGTATTTTATACTGCTGTTCTATTGAATTTTCATTCCAAAATGGCCGCCGCACCATCTAGTGGCTGTTTCCCAAATCGCACTAGAGTGTCGCCTCTTGGTGATTCTATGCTCTTTGCTGTTAATTTGCTATGAGGGAATGATGCATGATGGAATTTTCTTCTACAACAAGCATTTTTCTCAGTTCTTAATGTTTATGTTCAGTTAATTCACGTTAAAAGTGATGAAAATAACCAAATCATTGCCATAACAGTGAAATTACTGAACCTAGAAATAGGAGTCTGATAAAAATGTTTGTGTGTGTATATATATATATATATATATATATATATATATAAATAATATATAGTTTGTCAAAAGACAAATGTGACAGTGAGCAAACTATTCCTTTAAACGAGTTCCTGAGTGCATGGTTTTACAGCTCATTGAAAGCTATCAATAAATGTGAAGAAAGCAGCAGATTTCAAAAGCTGATAAACATCTCAGTAAGCCTGTCTGAGCCTGGGTTATCAGTTAAATTACAGTTTAAAAAAAAAATATATAAAAAAAAATGTTCATGGTATTTGCCATTTATTTACACAACAGTGTTTTGGGGTACTGAACAACAGTATGTGGTTCTTGTTGTCGCATTTTGCTCTTCAAAATGAGCCACACACTCTTTATTAGAGGCAGGTTGTGACTGCAGGCAGGCCAGTCAAGTATCTGTATCCTCTTCGAAAAATGTTTCAAAGTGGGTTTTTGATAATCAACTTTTACCATATTCAACCCGGGTTTTAGTTAATTGACGTCAAAAAATATACCCCAACCCCATTAAAAAAACTGAAACAAAATATAATCATGTCTTTTTTTGTAAACTTAGAACAGAAATATAAATAAGATGAAGATATTTTTTAAAACAATAATAAACTAAAAATTTAAGTACAAAAAAGTACTAAATTTAAATTTAAATAAAAATATAAAAGTAAAAGTGTACTCTAAATATTAATCTATATAATTCTGATCATACTTGTTTTTATAATAAAACTATTAATAAAAAATAATATAATAGGGCGACACAGTGGCTCAGTGGTTAGCACTGTCACCTCACAGCATAAAGGTCGCTGGTTCAAGTCCCGGCTGGGTCAGTTGACATTTCTGTGTGAAGTTTACATGTTCTCTCCATGTTGGTGTGGGTTTCCTCCGGGTGCTCCGGTTTCCCCCACAGACCAAACACATGCGCTAAAGGCGAATAAATTAAACTAAAATAGGAATAAAACTGATACCAAATATTAAATACTAAATGACCTTGAAAATACTAAAATAACACTGTCTGACAAAAACTAAATCATCATTAACAATAATATAACAAGTTATAAACATTGCAAAAACCTTCTGAATTTTAAATAAAACAAAAAAAAAAATCATAATAATCTAAATCACAAAAAAACTTGATATTTCAAACTGTTCACAACACTGGCCTGAGTTTAAAGGGACAGTTCACCCAAAAATAAAACTTTTGTCATCATTTACTCTAAGACAAAAGAAGATAATTTGGAGTAAAAGTATGTTGCAAACCTGTAACCATTGACTTCTGTAATTTGTTTTTCCTACTATTGAATTCAATGGTTACAGGTTTTCAGCTTTCTTCAAAATATCTTCTCTTGTGTTCAACACAAGAAAAGAAACATAGGTGACTAATCTATACTTTCAACTAAACATCTACAAGTTGTGTCTAACGTGTGTGTCTAACATCTGTTTTTTCAGAGTTTCAATGCTCCACGCTGCTCTAAGATGAGGGTATGGAAAGAGGTCACCCTCACCTTCATCCTGTTTGGTGCCTCGTTTTTCCTCCTGCTTATGAGAACCACGCAACCAGTCGGGCCCTCTAACCCAAAATCCTTCCAGATCTCAGCAGAACCTCCAGCCACAATTCTCCAATCCCCATCATCATCATTATCCTTATCCAAAACAATGCTGCGCCGCACAGCCAGAGCCACAGAGGACATGGGCTCAGTCATCTCCGAATGTAAGAAAAAAAACTCCTTAACATTAGAGTAGGCTTATTGTGATCAACTACTGAAGCTTTTATCACGGTATACGGTAGGTCTGTGCAAATAAATCACAATTCAATTTCAACCTTCGACAATTATGAAAAAGTCAAGATAATCAAGATCAAGATAAAATGATTATTGCGTCATAACCTGCCCTCTTTCAAGCAGTCCACATTCATTCCTCTGATATATGGGGATGCACCGATATGATTTTTTTGGCTGATTTCAATAACTCTTTAGATTTGGAGGCTGATAACTAGGCCCAAATCGGAATCGGTGCGCGCAAATAGGTGCGCTCAAAATTTCGCAGATTTTTTTGCAGATTTCTAGCCCATCATTAACACTGTTTATTTACTTGAGTAAATATGTGTAAATCTGAATGTATTCAGGTTTTAAATTACACATATTTTACATGTTAAGGTTTTACTTATGAGACTCCCAAAATAATTCTGCAGAAATCCGCAGATTTTTACCAAAATTCTCAGCAGAAATTGCAAAAAACGTCTGCAGATTCCATCTGGCCCTACTGATAACCAATATATTAGCCACTTTACAACCAAAATAATCGTGATTGATGTTTTCCAAAATCAAGCATGCATAGTAAACAGTATTATCAAGATATTGGCCTAATCTGCAAAAATCATTACTTTAACAGGTATAATCAGGGCTTTACTATAGGTGCGTTCGACATGAAGCACAGCTGCAGCCGGTGATCAATGAGATTAGCCGAGCACAGGCGGGGGCGGAGTTGAAAACGGAGCTGTCAAGCCGCACACTTCAGGGTTCACAGTTGCGGCAGTCATGATGACCGATCACATGGCATCATTATCATCATTTAAAAATATATTTATATATTTATAAAAACAAAAGATTTACAAATAAAACACAATACAGTCTCTACAAACTATAGTTCATTTTAAACAATAAGGGCATTATGAATTAAATATATTACAAACGCATGAGAGAAATAAGGGGAAACGAGAGGGCAATATAAACATAAAAACAAACAGGCCTATTAAATACAAAGCAATAAGCACAAATTCTAGGAGTTTAAACATCACTCTTTAGGCTAATACTTCTTGTTTGAATATGCTAAAAAGGGGTTTATATTTTTAAATATAAAACTTTAAATATATAATAATGTAAAACCCAAAACAAGGTGTTTTGATTAAATCTTAAACAATGAATAAGATTATTTTGGATAATGAAAGCATTTTCAAAAAAGCAAGATTGAACAAAAGGACATTCCTAAAATAAGTGAGCTACACTTTAAGTAGAAGTTTCCCAGAAAGAACAGGTATAAACGGCTAGACAGGAATATATATATATATATATAATAATCCTAAAAATATTTGTATAAATTATTTAATAAAATAGTTCTTTAACTTAATTTGTTAAGAAACATTTAGGGTGGCAGGATCAATGATGATAATTATTTTATTACAAGTCTGTAAGACTTTAGTTAATATTTAGTTAATATAATATTTATTAGTTAATATTTAGGTTATTTACTAAAATATATAATTTAAATCTTTCATGGAGCTGAATGCAGTAAATGGTCTGTATAACAAAAGTTTGAAAATAAACCTGTGCAAACAAGCTAGCCTCAGATTATTTAACAAAAGATGATACTGTAGTAAAATATTTGTAGTCTTTTAATAAGCATGATATATACAAGAGGGGTATGAAAAGTTAATTGTTTGTTCAGAAATTTGTGTGACGGAATTCATCCAATAATAAACCTGAATTACAGGTGGTTGTTGTCGTTATGCGGTAATCTCGACCAATGATGTAATATCGGTGTCGTCTGATCTCAGAGTGCTGTTGTGGTACTTTGATGCCACATGTGACAGTCACATGATGTCGGCGCAGTATCAATCCGGACAAAATTTCTAACCAGCATGCACCGCTTTAAGACAGATTTCGATTGATCTGCGCAGCGATGAATGAAGTCAAATGCACCTATTAACTTATTTGATCGCCAATATGGCATACCTGTCAACATTGGAATGTGAAAATAAGGGATATACCCACCATAATAAGGAGATAATACACCCCCCCTCCCTCCCTCCCAATCACCATCTGTTCTTCTGGATTTCAATGGTTTCATTGTAAATAAACTGTTAAACGGTCAGGAATATGTTTATTATTATTTTTATTATTATTATTATTATTATTATTATTTACAAAAGAATAAATAAAAAGTATACATTAGCAGCAAATAAATTAGCAAACAGTTTAGCTTATTAAAATTAATAGCTAATATAAAAGAAATATAAGTTATCAAATCTCATTAATACTCACACATTCTGATTAAAGAGCAACGAATGAATCTCATTTATTTGGATTTTTTGTTTGATTATATTAAATAACAGGTGTCACTTTAAAAATGCAGCACACATATAGGCAGGATCAGCTCTTTAATGTTTATTGCCACCCTTCAGAGAAACGGAGGAAATACGGGAAAATGTCTATACGGGATGATAGCAGGATAGAACTGTAAAATACAGGAGAATCCCAGGAAAAACAGGAAGGTTGACAGGTCTGCACTGTGGCTAGTAGTTTTCCAACGATGCTAGCCACTCACCATTTTCACCAGCCACAATTTACTTGTTAGGAAAATATATTTTATGTGCATAAATTTGACTTTAGCGTGCTAAAATTACTTGATTTAAATGATGTCCCTACGCCACATTAACTTTTTAATTTTGCATGACTTTTTAGGGCTCTACACTAAGGCTTTACCTTTTTTTTCTCTAGCCACATCAAGCTAATTATTTCCTTGCCACAATTTTTTTTAATGTGTCCTAACAAGCCAAATATAGTTGTATACATTCACTTTTTATTCAACAAAAAGTTCTTTTAAAAAAACTGACATTTTAAAAAAATTATTCTCATTTATCTAAAAATATACACAGTAGTTTGTCCAGACTAAACGTTCCAGATCATCAGGTGACTATAGATGAATGGAGAGTTAATCTCCTATTAAAGCAATGTTATTGTAAAGGATGATAATTAAACCATATTAACAAAAATAACTGTAAGCAAAAGAAAGCAGGTAAAAAAAACATTCTGTGTGGATCAGTGAAAGGATGATCATGTGCACACGGTTAATGTTAGGCCCATTAATAATCTGTTCAAAGAATGGTAAAAGCGAAAGCGGCAACAGCTGCTGCATACAAAAAATCTGGAGATCTGTTGAAAGCAGCAGGACTGTGGGTGCACAAGCACAGCTTTTTTCCAATCTATTTCAAAGAGAAACGATCGCACCAGTTGCATACCAGGCACAGTTGTTTTGCACAAGGAAACGGGAGCTTTTAAGCTCTCGCACGCTTCACATCAGCTGTGCCTCACTCACAATGTCAGTAAGTGAGAATCTCCTGTGTCTCACCGTGCGCCTGATCATTTTCTCATTCAGTATTCACCTGCTTTCTTTTTTTCGGTTCAAAGATCACATTTGCGTGCATATTAACAGTCTTAAACTAAAATTCTAATCTTCAGGGACGAGGCAGCTCTGGCAACTTGGCCAAAGTGACTAGTGGGTCCTCAAATGGTTCAGATCTTATCTTGAAGGGAGAGGTTACTATGTCAGTATAGGTGACCATAGGTCAAGGTGGACACCTATGACATGTGGAGTCCCACAAGGATCGATTCTGGCACCTCTCCTGTTCAATCTTTATATGCTCCCGCTGAGCCAAATGAGAAAAAAAACAAATCTCCTACCACAGCTATGCTGATGACACTCAGATCTACTTAGCCTTACTGCCTAATGACTACAGCCCTGTTGACACCCTCTGCCAATGCATTGATGAAATGAACAGTTGGATGTGCCAAAACTTTCTTCAGTTAAACAAAAAGAAAACTGAAGTCATTGCGTTTTGGAACAGAGATGAGGTTCTCAAGGTGAATGCGTACATTGGCTCTAAGGGTCAAACAACACAAAATAAGGTCAAGAATCCTGGTGTGACTCTGGAGTCAGATCTGAGTTTCAATAGTCATGTCAAAGCAGTTAGTAAATCAGCATACTATCATCTCAAAAACATTGCGAGAATCAGATGCTTTGCTTCCAGTGAGGACCTAGAGAAACTTGTTCATGCTTTTATCAGCAGCAGGGTGGATTACTGTAACTGCCTCCTTATGGGCCTTCCCAAAAAGACAGTCAGACAGTTGCAGCTCATCCACAACGCTGCGGCCAGGATTCTGACCAGAACCAGGAAATCAGAGCACATCACAACCTGTCCTCAGGTCTTCACACTGGCTCCCAGTTACATTCAGAATAGATTTTAAAGTATTATTACTTGTCTATAAATCACTAAATGGCCTAGGACCTCAATACATTACAGATATGCTCACTGAATACAAACCTAACAGGTCACTCAGATCTTTAGGATCATATAAACTAGAAATTTCAAGAGTTCAGTCAAAGCAGGGTGAATCGGCTTTCAGCTACTGACAGAGCCCCTCGCTGCTGGAATCAGCTCCCAGAAATGATCAGATGTGCTCCAACATTAGGCACATTTAAATCAAGACTGAAAACACAGAATCTGTTTAGCTGTGCCTTTACTGAATGAGCACTGTGCTACGCCCGACAGATCGCACTATTGTGTCTTTCTTTTCTTTTTCATTCTTTTATAACCTGTTTTAACACATTTTTATCGGTTTTTATCTGGGTTTTTTTATTATCTGTTTTTATTTTTTCTTACACTTGTCTTTTTTATTCTTGTTTATGTAAAGCACTTTGAATTGCCGCTGTGTATGAAATGTGCTATATAAATGAACTTGCCTTGCCTAGTGTGGGTGTCTGTCTAACCCACCACAGTTAAAATCTACCTGCATTTGGTGAGCTGCCGGGTGTTGATGTCAAGCCCTGGGTATAATAACCACAAAACTAATGTGTATTGCTTTATTGTATATACATGTTCAGAGAAAATATATATATTTTAACTAAATAAATTCCAAAAGGATGATGAAGTACAATAGGCAACACTACATTTGTAAATGTTAGTTAATGCATTAAATCAACAGTGATAAATAACCATAATATTGTTATACGGTAAAGTTAGTAATACAACTGAACTTTATAAGTAATTAACTCCATTAGGGCTTTTTTTTGGCATTAGCTAGGAAATTAACTAGCTAAAATTAATAAATAATTTCTTTGTGGTCTGAATTTTGTTACAGTGGGGTATATAAGTATTGAACACCACCATTTTTTCAGAAAACATATTTCTAAAAGGTGCCTTTGACTTAAAATTTTCACCGGATGTTGATGATAACCAAAGAAATCCATATATGCAAAGAAAACAAATCTAATTAGATTACAAAAGAAGTTGTGTAATAAAATGAAATGAAGCAGGGAAAAAGTATTAAACACATGAAGAAAGGGAGGTGTAGAAAGGCAGTGAAAGCCCAGACAGCAGCTGAAATCTCTCAGTAGTTCTTCAGCAACCCTCTGCCCTTCCTCAGTGTAAATGAATATCAGCTGCTTCAGTCTATCTACATCAGCAGGAGGATGAAGATGAAACACGGGTGGACATTTTAGCAAGACAATGATTCAAAACACAGCCAAGGACACTCTCAAAATGCTTTCAGAGAAAGAAAAATCAAGCTGTAGAATGGCTCAGCGAATCACCTGACCTGAATCCAATAGAGAATACAAAATAAAGCTCAGATTTGATAGACGGTCTCTATCACAGAACCATCAAGACTGACACTCTGTTGAAGTTTGTGAAAAACTCACACCTGAGCAATGCATGAGACCATATGAGAGGCAGCACCAAATAAACTGCAGCACCAAAAAAAACTTTTGTATAAAGTATTAAATAGGTTTCAGTAGTTCCGTAATCAGTACTTTCCCCTGGTGTCATTTCATGGTTTCTTGATTTTTATTGGTTTTGTTTTATATTTGTATTGTTCAAATTTTTACCAAAATCCGCTTCAATTTCATGTCAACAGCTCCTTTAGAAATATTATGCCCAGGAAAAAACAATGCACATTTTCCCCACTTTATATTGACTAATGTTAGCAAATGGAGCCCCACTATACAAAAGTTATGGTCACAGGCCAGATTAACATGTGAAAAAGACATTGTTTGAAAATATATAAAGTCTTCAAGCATTTGAAAATGTTTTGACACCACTGAAAAAACAACAGTATGAATATTCTTAAAATGCACTTAAAATTTTCATTCGTTAATTCATTCATTTTCTTTTTGGCTTAGTCCCTTTATTAATCTAGGGTCGACACAGTGGAATAAACCACCAACTTGTTCAGCATATGTTTTACGCAGCAGATGCCCTTCCAGCTGCAACCCAGCACTGGGAAACATCCATACACACTCATTCACACACACACACACACACACACACACACACACACACACACACACAC